>JNDS01002423.1:0-42408 GCA_000697035.1 Rhizopus stolonifer B9770
AAAAAAAAAAAAAAAAAAAAAAAAAAACGCAGACATATCATTTAGAAAAACATTTTTTTTTTTTACATATCTTAGTTCATAACAAGAAATATTTACTCAAACAGCCTCATGTATTGACTTTCTTCAAAGAACGATGAAAGTAATGGAACAACGATTTTTTTAGTGAAAATATCATCACTGTAATCATTGGAGAGAGACAAGCCATGCTCATTCAAGCCGAGAGAAAAAAAAGGAAATGATCAGTAATAATTCACTAACATATCTTGAATGAGAAGGTGTTTTACAAATTTATAACAGACTGGTACATTTTTTTCTTTATCTCCTTCTTCGTCAAACATTAGGTTAACTGCTTCTTTAGCGCCTTTTTTTTTTTTTTTTTCGAGCATAAAAAAGTAAGAAATGGTATGATTATGGATATTGTAAGAAATTGTTCATGGACATCGTAATGTCACCAGACATAAAAAAAAAGAGGGTAAGTTATTTCAATATTTTTTGTTGCAGTTTTTATACTACAAGCTATGTTGCTTGAATGTGCTATTTTTATGCATTTATTAAATCTTCATTACACTCAACAAAAAATAAAAGGTACGTAGACTAATACCACTGCGCGCCAGTATTCTGTAACTTGTACCTATTTTTCTTTTTTTTTTTTTTTGAGAGTAGGTAAGTAATGCATCATTGCCAATACTCACATGGTATCTTGCGTATTCGTTTTTCAAACGAAGTTAATTGTTGCTCATATCCTATGTATTAATTAGTCAATAAAATTTTATACAGTAGCTGCATGACATAAGGGTGTTCGATTTAAAGGTACGCTTAAAGGTGAAAATTTCGGGAACCATTCCTGCCTTGCTCACTAAATCGTCGTTCAATATAAGGATACGCTCGGTTGAAAAGTAGGATTTCAGAAAACCTTTGCCACCTTTAAATCGAAAGGCCACTGTTTTTGAACCATTATATTTGTTTTTTTAAAAAGTAATCTTTTGTGATTTGATAATGTAAAAGGTAACAAGAATTTCTAAGCATGAAACATCTATATTTAATGGGTCAGTAGTATTGAACAACCAAATGTCCAGTTTAACGTAATAAGTAGTCTAGGTTTGCGACTAATTAACTATTTTCGGGCGACTGCTTAACTTTACTCACTTTTTAAACCACAATGATGGTATTCGTGTTTTGGTAGCATTTCGCCAAAGCACTTGGTATTTCAAGCTGTTAGACAGCAAGAAGAACAAAAGGCTATTGTCACCCATATGTATAGACTAGGATTTTTTTTTATCCATAATTTAGTGCCTTGAAGCTTTTCAAACAAGAGTCTAGGTTTCTAGGTTATACAAACATTGATCCTCCGATACTCTGCAAGGCAAGTCACATGGAAGAAAAAATTTTTCATCGTATAAATAGGCCAAACATACGACTTGCTTGAACCCCTCTACTTTTTTTTTTTAACTTTTGAAAAAGTTTTCATAACCTTCAGTCATTTTGGGTCTAGGAATGGCTATTATTTTCTACCCAATAATCAACAATAGTGATTCATTGAATTTATAAAAAAAAAAAAGCAAAACTTGTACTCGTTATATGCCTTCTGTGCCAATCGATTATTATACAAACAATCTAGTTCGTTATTTAATCAGCTTACCTTTCCGGCTTCACTTCTCTAACTTCTGGTCTTGACAACCTCACTTTAATTAACTATTTTACACCAAAGAATATCATATTCAAGCAAACAAAACAAAACAAGAAAAACAAAACAAAAAAAAAATCCAAGAAAACGCAAAAACAAAAACAAAAACAACCTTTCCATACAAATAACTCAACCCCCTTTCCTCGCGCTTACATTTAAAACATCAAGTTATGGACCACAACACGATTACTCAACCCAGCGCACCTCCGCCTTCTGGTACTAACTATTCCGCTGAACATGGTTGTTTTGAAGGACCAGAAAAGCTTCTCGAAATCTGGTTTTCACCTACCCCTTTCAAAAACACTACTTTGGGAAACAACAACTCTGATTCAGACGAATCTACACCAGCTACACCAAACGATTCTCAGATAAGTCTTTCTCTCGATTGCTCTAGTGATCTTAGAACTGTTGATCGCGCTCTGTGGGACTCGATGCTTGCTACTGTTAAATGTACAGTGTTGAATGTCATTAGAAATGACCATGTCGATGCTTATTTACTCAGGTAAGAATAAGATTTAAAATTGGAAAGAAAATGGGAGGGGGGGAAAGGATGTGTGTGTGTGTGTGTGTGTGTGTGTGTATGGGCAAGATATATACACACGTATGTATATATGTATATATATATATATATACAAAGTCAGATATGAACAAGAGAGAAAGAGAGAGAGAATGGAGGAGAGCGTTGTTTACGTGTTTTACTAAATCAATTTACGTGTTGATTTTTATTTTAGTGAATCATCCATGTTTGTCTACCCTCACAAGATTATTCTCAAGACATGTGGAACAACTACTCTTTTAAAGGCCCTTCCATATATGTTAGAAATAGCGAAAACACGTTGTGGGTATGAGAGTGTATACCGTCTTTTCTACTCCAGAAAGTCGTTCATGTTCCCTGACAAGCAACCTGGTCCTCATAGAAGTTGGGAAGAAGAAGTATACTATCTTAATGATCACTTTGGTAAATATTTAAACCCATAAAAAAAATAGAGAGAGAGAGAGAGAGAGAGAGAGAAAAAAAAAAAAAAAAAAAAAAAGAGGCTATTTCTTGGTTCTAACTTGATTGTCTTTTATTATTATTATTATTGCATAGATAATGGTGCTTCCTATGTCATTGGCGATGAAAATACTGACGAGTGGTATCTTTATTTGACTTCACCTGACGTATCTCAACACCAAAACCATATTGAAAATTTGACAGACATGAAACAACTTATGAAGGAGACAGACGGCTTGTCATGGATGAATGATTATACTTGGTGTAGAACTGACGGAAGCAAGTCCACCCGTCTTGTTCGTAATCCCGAGTCATCACCCCACTTTTCTGGTCTTTCCGCTTCCTCTGTCGGCTATCGTGCTCATGATGAAACAATCGAGATCCTCATGACAGAGCTTTCACCAGAGGCCATGCAGGCCTTTTACCATAGAAAAGATGAACCCTCTGGATTGGAAGGTGGAAGTCGCGTAGACATGGAAACCGGCTTGGATCAACTTTATCCTGAAGCAGAGGTGGATGCGTTTTTGTTTGAACCTTGCGGTTATTCTTGTAATGGTCTGTTGAACGATGGTTATTATACCATTCATGTTACCCCTGAACCACAATGCTCTTATGCCTCTTTTGAAACCACAATCCCCGTCAAGCCCTTGGAAAACCCAGGCAAGAATGGCGATGGACGCGAGGAAGCAGTTCGCAAGTTGATTCGACAAGTCGTTGATATCTTCCAACCCGGTGCTTTCACTGTCACTTACTTTTCCTCTTGCCTGGATGCTGAACAGCAAGCTGCCAATGTGAGTAAATTGGTTCAAACTATAGACCAATTCGGTGGTTATAAGCGTAAAGACAAGACTCTTCACGAATTTGAAGGATATGACCTTGTTTTTGGTCACTATATCAAGTTATAATAACATCCTTTTTTTTTTTTCATTTTCTTTTTTTCATTTTCTTTTTTTCATTTTCTTTTTCTCTTCATATTCCTCTTCTTTTCTTTTTATCAATAAATAAGCTTTCCCTCCCCCAAAGGTGTTTTTTTTTTTTTTTTTTTTTTTTTTTTTTTTTTTTTTTTTTTTTTTTTTTACTTTTTTTTTACTTTTTTTTTTACTTTTTTTTACTTTTTTCTATATCATTTGAATAATAAGTATTACTTTGAAAGCAATTAGCGTTTGTTTCAATAGGAGTAATTATCACATTTATAAATAAGTGAAGTTAGGAGAATACAAATTGTACTTTGAAGCACAAAATGGTAGTCTCTGTTCACCAATAGTTTTATTCTCAAACAACTTCAACCTAATAAAGTTATTTTGTCAAGTCAATCGTAAGTTCAAATGGTATGTAAATTTAATTATGTCCTTAAATTGATTCAAAGGATTTTTCTCAGTTTAGTGGTTTTTATATACGTTGTTAGGTTTTTACTTGGGCTTTGGCTTTGCTCGAACTCTGTTGATGGTTTTTATATATTTATGTTTAAAGGTTTTTTCGTAAGCGTTGCGTAGTAATTAACCTTACTGCTCCAGTGCATATATATTTTTAGTTTTATCTAAACTTTCGGTTATATATTTGAGTAATTTAACAGAAATACTTCATTGTAGCTTAAAAGTTTTATTTCTATTTTTATTTTTAAGACATAATACACTACAATCACATTTAATAGAGAAGATCATTACAAACTATGCAAGTTTTATTATTTTGTTTTGTTTTTTTTTTTTTGTTTTTTAAAAAATACTGACTGTCTTGGATCTTATTGGCAAGAGATATTTCCTAAAGTTCAGCGCTGGTTTTCACCACCAAGGCAAAGTATATTCTTCAATGTTTCTACCACAACAGAGAGCAAATGTGTTTTGAATTGTGTTAAAATTCCATTAAAAGTTATGAATGCGGTATTTTGATTTAATATTTTAAACCAATAATACTAAGGAAGAAGTCAAGGTCTTTCAGTAAAAAAGATCAACCACAGACGGCTGAGGTTCTCATAGTGACTTTTATTTAATAAATTTGAATTTTTTTTTCTATTTCATTCTTCTAAATGAGTCAAAAGACGTATATTTCTAACGATGAATCATTAAAGTCGTATGTGGATTTAAATTATCTCGATCTATCAAAACATGAAGCCATTTGGAAAAATGTTGTCGATTCTCACCATTTTAATCAAACAGTAATTTTTAATACACAACATCCGCCTTTGATATTCACTTTACCATAGCTTGCAGTGTTTTTACCGACATGTTCAATTAATTTAGCAACTGAACATTTTAATCAGCAGATTGGGTTTTACTATCAAGTGGATTCCCCTCTTAACATACTTTTAGATCCGGTTTTTTATACAGAATTTGTTCAATCAGGTAAATAATGGTGATGTACAGCTCTTTCATTCGTTTTAATAAACTTGTAATAGATCAACACCAGCTCACGATGCATAGTGTAGATACTGATCTTAATACAGACAATGTTGTTGTATTGAATGCAGCAGGAGTGCTTTCACTGAGTTTAACAAAAGACTCATATGAGAAATTTGGCATTCAAGCAGAACACAGATCGAAAGCGGCCATGAAGCATAACAAATACAGTAAAAGCTGTTTAGGGTTCTAGGAACACTTTCTCATTTTTATCTTTTAGTTGTGAACGTTCCATTAAAGGACAAAAATTTCCGCCCTGGAAGCAAGCAATTCGAGAGATTGAAGTGGTGTTTCGAGAACACACTATCAGGGCCGCTTAAGCTTGTATTTTCTGCAGTGGATAAGTGTAAGACAAAAAAAAAAGGGGGGGGGATTAGATTTAAAATTTACCTTAAAACAGTAACAGGAACAACAGTGGACATCAAGTGGCCAACGCAAGCAAAAAACGTGATGAAAGTAGATATCGAACCACAATTTGAAACATTGACAGATATTCAAATTCCCAGCTTTGAGAACATCGATTATCCACTAGAACAGGAGCAGAAAGAGGACTGGGATAAACACGTTATGGAAGCAACAGAATGGGTTGGTTTAGCTTATATGAAGTCTACAAGAATAAAATCTAAGACTACGAAAGCAGTTGATCCATTTGTGTCAGTTTATAAAGCACCACCACCTTTTTTGAGCAGTGAAACGGGTACTTTGATCAAATGGAAGGGATTTATACCCACAACTTGTATTCAAAATATAATGACAATTGTCAGGTATTGCTAATTTATAGATATATACATGTATATTTAAATCAACTAATAATATTATAGAAAGCTAATGATATCTGCTATTGTAAATGAATGGACATCGCTGTCAGTCTGGGGCTATCGAGACTCACCTTACACATGGGACAAAAAAGAGCATTATTCATACTTAAACAGCGAAAATGACTACACTTTTTTGCTATTGCCTAAACATCAAACAGCCTATACAATCCAATTTTACGGATCCCACCATTCAAATGTTTAATAATAGAAAGAGTGAGTTGGTTTGTTTTGGCATTTGATGGTAACAATAAACATGAGACTTTTTTTCAATTTTTTTTTACCTTTTCTTAACTCTTAGCTTCGCCTTTTACAATTAGAAACATATTTCATTTCAGTAATATTAGAGTCTTATTTCTTACATACGCTAGCGTTATTTTAATCCGAAAGATGTCTATAAAATGAAAGGAATAAAAATCAATATAGGAATAGGTTCAAGCAAGTATAGCCCCTCGATGGAACCTGTCACAAAAAGAAGGGTCAATTCAAAATGTACCAGTAAAATCGTCTCCATTGCCTGTTATTAAGAGGTCTCGTATGTTTGGATTGCCTGAGGACACTATGATAGAAGATCTTCATCAATCGATGAAAAGTACTCGAAGAGGAAAATCTTACCTTTGTTGAACAAACAAAACAAGCTCAATAAACTTAAAAGCAAAAGCATCAAAGATAAGAAATTCCCGTCTGGGATATTAACTGGTACTGAAAAGATTTCAAAATGCTCGTCTGGCGAAAGCAATCGTTACCTTAAAGGCAATAGCACAAGGCGTGACTTTGTTATCTGGAATGAATACGCTTGTGACAACTTTAATGGCACCTTGCTGAAGTTAACTACTTCCTCATCCAGTAACTCTACATTTCCTGTTCCACGAGGAACTCAATCTGATCTTGCGCCACTGAGCACGGATTCGCTTTCTCCATTTGAATCACTATTACCTATATTTCCAAAAGGCACAGAAAGCGAAATGGAGTTTCGTTCTTGTACCTTTTTCTTTTAAAAGAGTATTTCGCAAAGACATTGAAGAATCAATTTAAAGGCATTTTTGTCAAGAAATGCACCAAGCAATGCAAAAAACATCAGAATACGCTATTCAAGGCTTGTTCTAAAAAAAGTTGAACTTTGCTCACAATATCATCATTTTACTTGGGCTGAAACATATGAGAGTTCTTGGTATGAAGAAAAACCAGTCAGTGGTCAAAGTAGCAAGGAAAGAAGGCAACAGAAAATCAAATCTTCCTTGGGGTTTGATTAAGGAATAACAGCAAAAAGACAACGCAACCCTCAAGCGGGAATCTTAGGAGCTTCAAACAAGAACAAATTAAGTCTTTCAAGAAGAACTGCTAAACAACACGATGGAAATGGTGCCGTTAACAATCAAGCCGAGTTGCTCAAAAAAACTAGATGTCTGCTTTAAAAAAATATTTAGACAACAAGAAGGATGTTGTCAAAGACCTGATCGGAAATGTATATTAAAACAGAGGCGATGTCTATGCCTCAATCTCAGCTGACAAAAGATACCAAGGCGTCTATTTCCAAAAGCTTTCAACCATCACCCAATGGATTAATTGACAAAAGGGGGAATTTGAATCTAGATCAAGATACAATAGAAACAGAAGGTCAGACACGACAGATGGCTTATCAAGGCTACCGAAGCTCTATACAGTAAATTTCGGGATACTGATATCGGCGGAGACAAGAAGGGCAATGAAGGCCAGGAAATAGTGGAAATTGAAAGAGAAATGCAAATAGTCTGTTAGTCAAGAAAGTACTATCGAAGGCGCCACATGAGTACGTGGTGAGAATATTGTTCACCGAAAAAAGCTTCGAGAATTCTATTATTCAAAAGAAATGTAGAGTTGTTGAACAAGAAGCTCAGATACAGATCATATTCCGCAGAACGAAAGTATCTGATGACCGAAGACAATCCCACTAGCGCCAAGCATTCAGTAATGCTTATAGGTGAAAGAGGTTTAGGTGTTGGTTCTCCATAAAAGGTCATAGAAGATATGGTGGTAAATGGAGGCAATACCTATATAGCAAGTACACAACAGCGTACATCACAAATGTGTATATTGCTTCAAACCGACCGTTCACCCAAAGAGAAAAACCAACATTAATGGAAAAGTCATCAGCAAAAACGTCAATGATCCTTTCATATGCATCAATCCTAACTGTGTAGCTGTCATCAACAAGGCTATCTAATCTCGAGATGTCGTTTTGGCCTGTGATATTGCGTTGTCTGGTTTAACAACATTGCTTTTCCAAGATACTTCCAGTCTTCTCACTTCATATAACCATATAGCCAGTCAATTCAATACTAGATTAAAAATCAAAACCGATTCCACCTTAAGAAAAAAAAAAAAATGACCGCTTGAACTTATGGTTGTTTAAAGATTTTGTTGTAATGTTCTCTATTTTAAAAAAAGGTTTGCTTTAATAAAATAAAAATATTTAATAGAAGGTTGTAGGTCTCTTGGCAACAAAGAGAGAACGGTGCTTCTTATCAGCCTTAACAACACGGTGAGGCAAGGGGAAAGCGAGCTTGGGAGTCAAGAGTTGCTTAATGTATTGACGACGAACATCAGCATTGGCGACTTCAGCAACGCGGATGATTTGAACAGATCTGAAACGAGCACGGTGACGAGCAGCCATGTCTTGGTCTACATATACTTTAGTCAGAAACATCATATTTACGAGTATAACAGTTTAAAAACTTACAACAGGTTTCAACAGCTTCAACACGAGCCAAAGCACGATATTCCTTGTACATATTGTGGGTACCGGAACGGGAGTCGTAACGAATCCAGATACCGAAGTTCTTGATTTGTTCAGGGCGCTTTTCGTGAATCTGATTTATGTTTTAATACCAAGTTTTGATGTAAATTGTGTAATTGTTCTTACTTCGTTGATGGAGACGATCTCACCAGCAGCCTTCTTAACCTTACGGAGCTTCTTCAAGAAGTACCAGAAGCGAGACTTAGCAACAACAGTGTTGGGAGCGAAGATGCGCATACGGAAAAGCTTAGGAGCAGATTCTTGCTCAGAGGGGAGCTTGCGACCAACAACCTATTTTATCATCGTTGGGTGAGCGATTCGATTGAAAGTATTACTGAAGATTAATTCTCGGCTGTACCTGATATTCGTGGAACTATTGGAGCAGGAAAAAAAATGAAAAATGTTAATTCGGATTTGCTTAAATTAATTTCAAGAGAGCATTTTGCTATTATGGAGAAAATAAAAAACAAAATAGATAAGTTGTTTAGGTGGATGAAATCCATCAATCCTCCATATAGTAAAATTGGAACACTCTCTCGTTTTTATCGATTACTCACTCTAGCCATCGTTTATGCCTGTGATGAGAAAAAGAGGGAGATACTTAATGCCTTTGTTTAGACACTTCTTCCACTCAACTGCTTAATGCCATATTTGGAAATAATCTCATCTACTTGTCCGGTCCGAAAAATGGTCGGAATTTGCAAAAATAAAGCCTGGACTACAACAAACATTTCACATTAGGCTGGACACCTCAGGCACATACTATTGCAAGTTACTATAGCCATTGTAATTAAGCGACAAAACATTATAAGAGCGAATGAAAACAGCCTTATTGTTTTTGAGCATTTTTTACGCCCGCACTATACCGGCAAATGTCATAAGGCAAGTAACCATGTCTTCATTTTCTTGAGATACGCCTATGAGATGTTTTTCAAGCTTTTTTTTAGACGTTATAATGAAAAAAACGGCTATGCATATTGTAAAGATAAAAGAAAGATGGACATTGATAATATAACTTTCTATACCAGTGATAGCATTAATGCTTTTTTTATTTTTATTTTTATTTTTTAACAATAAGCCTATGTGAGCACTACAAGGTGTAATTTTGAAGCTCAAAGGTTGAAAATGGCATTAAGCACCAAGCTAGAGAAAAAATGATGTATTGACAAAGGCATTGATTTTTCAATCAAAAAGAGGATGTACCTTAGATCTAATCTATAATAGACACACCGCAAAAGAAACATGAAGGAAATTTACAGCAAAACACCGGACTTTTTATTTGATACGCGCTTTCGCGTTACTCTGCGCGTCATACTCTTTTATTTGCTTTTTTTTTTTTTTTTTTGTTTTCTTTTTAATTCAACAATGGGAAAACTCATCCGCATTGAGGTGGAAAACTTCAAGTCATATAAAGGGGCCCAGGTCATAGGTCCTTTTCATCAGTTTACTAGTGTTATTGGACCTAATGGTTCAGGTATTTGTTTTTTCTTTTTCTGCTTATTTGACGAAAAACACTCAGGTTTTTTCTGAAATTAATTTAGGTAAATCCAACTTGATGGACGCTATTTCGTTTGTTCTCGGTGTAAATTCCAGCCATTTGCGTTCTCAAAATCTTAAGGACATGATATACCGTTCCGAAGCTATGAGTCAAGATGAAGCTTCCAGAAGTAGTCGTTCGCCTCGACATGCATCAGTTACTGCCGTTTATCAAAATAGCCAAGGTCGCGAATTTAGATTCAAGCGTACCATCGATGGCAGTGGGAAATCAGAATACAGCATCAACGACAGACTTGTTCAATACTCTCATTACAACTTATCTCTTGAGAAAGAAAATATCTTGGTTAAAGCAAAAAACTTCTTAGTATTTCAAGGAGATGTCGAATCTGTAGCAAGTCAAAGCCCAAAAGACCTCACCCGACTCATTGAGCAAATTAGTGGGTAACGTACAAAAAATGTACACAAATGCACGTATTTTACTTACTTTTAAACAGTTCCTGGGACCACAAAGACGAATACGAACGCGCAAAAGTAGAAATGGACCAAGCTACTGAAAATAGTGCACATGCTTTTATTAAGAAGCGTGGTCTTGCTGGTGAAATTAAACAGTATGAAGCTCAAAAAAAGGAGGCTGAGAACTTTGAAGAAAAAGTGAAAGATCGCAGAGAATGTGTTTTACAATATTTACTTTGGAAACTTTATCATATTGAGTTGAAATCGAACAATCTGGCTGCAGAAAAAGATCAAAAGTATTTTGCAAGTACAGAAGCAAAAAACCAGCAGGTAATAGGAAAACACTCATGCCTTGCATTGGTTTATAAACAAGCTTTGTGTTTAGGATACCTTAGAATATCAATTTAAAGCTGCTAGAGAGAGCAAAGCTCTTCTTCATCGTGAGAGGACAAGACTTGAAGTCCAGATTCGTCGAGTGCAAAAGGAATTAGAAGACCAGTTACCAAACTCTATCAAATCGAAAGAAAAGCTTATTAATTTTGATAAAAAACTGAAGCAAACTGCGTTCAATATTGAGCGTGTCAAAAGAGATGGTCAACAACAGGAGGCAATTGTCAATTCTCTTGAAAAAGATATACAACTGCTATTGTTTTCTGAAAACGAATACAATGGTAAAGGACAAATAACATGTACAATTGTATTAATTGATCTTATTTAGAGTCGACCGCTGTCACTTCTCCTCAGGATATTCCACAGTTGACACTTCAACAAGCTAAAGAATATGAAAGAAGAAAAGAAGAAGTCAACAATAAAGCAACTGAAGATCAGCAACAGTTATATCAATTCCAGCGTCAACATAAAACTCAACAACAACGCACGAATGAATTACAAACAAAACTCGAAAGCTTGGAGGAATCAGAAGCTGAGACAATGCAAAAAATAAAAGACGCAGAGGCAGAGGTTATAGCAATCACAGCTGATGGTGAAAAGGTAACCGAAAAGTTACAAGCGCGTCAACGAGAATTATCAAATCTGGTGGAGGAACGTGAATCAATTCACCGCCAGGAAGTTGAATTGAACGAAAAGCTCCAAAAGACTCTGAACAGACTTCTTGATGCCAATCTCACCTTACAAGACACAGAGAACAATTCCAGGTTTAACGATAGTATTGCCACCATGAAGCAGATTTATCCAAGTAAGAAAAAATGCAAAGCAAACTAGATAGTTACTCACCTTAATGCAGACGTGCATGGAAAATTGTCTGACTTATGTAGACCTTCTCAGCGTAAATACGATAACGCAATTGCAACAGTGTTTGGAAAAAATATGGACGCTATTGTTGTTGAAGATGAGGCAACAGCTATTGAATGCATCCGTCACATGAAAGAACAACGTATTCCATCTGCTACATTTTTGCCTCTCCATTCATTATCAGTTCAGTCAAATCACAATCTCAATAGTCTGGTAAAGGGAGCAAAGCATGCTTTCGATCTTGTAAAGTTTGATGCTCAATACGATCAAGTTGTTCGCTACGCATGTGGAAATACTGTAGTTTGTGACAATTTAAGTATTGCCAAAACGATTTGTTTTGATATGAATGAGTCTGTAAGAGGTAATGTGAATATATGGTGATAGGGAATGTTTTTGTTCATAAATTTGAACAATAGCTGTTACTTTGGATGGTACTGTCATTCATCCCAGTGGCTTAATGACAGGTGGTTCTGCACCTACTCAACCAGTGACAAAATGGCATGAAAGTGAAGTTGAAGGTTCGTAACAGAAAATTTTAGAACGTATAAGAAACATAACAGAAAAATTGTTAAATAGATTTAATGCGCCAGAGAGACGCGTATCTT
Source organism: Rhizopus stolonifer B9770 (assembly GCA_000697035.1). Lineage (NCBI taxonomy): Eukaryota > Fungi > Mucoromycota > Mucoromycetes > Mucorales > Rhizopodaceae > Rhizopus > Rhizopus stolonifer. Next base: position 12,469 of record JNDS01002423.1, read on the forward strand.
GCAGAGTTAAATGATATCAGCTTAAACAAACGTATGGGTAGTTTGGAAGATTCTGTGAGAAGTGAAAATGCAAGACTTCAAGCACAAGTGGACTCATTGAATGATGACTTGGTAAGCTACACGGAAAATTTATTAAATAGGCAATTATCCTTATTTACGTTTTTTTTTAGATGACAGTTAAGAGAAAGATCGAAGGCTTAAATGGCACACTGGCAGACATCCGTAACAAAATAACTGAAGCCAAGAAACCTCTCGCAGAAGGCACTTTACAAATGCAGCAACTAGAACAAAAGATTGCTGAAATTCGTACACGTATTGCTGAGGTTGAAGATCAAGTATTTGAGGACTTTTGCGCACTCATTAACGTCAGTAATATTCAAGAATATGAAGCTAAACTCCAAAATGGTTCTGATGAAGTCTCTGAGCGCCGTGCTCAATTTGCATCTCAAAAGAAGCGCCTTGACACACAACTTGAATTTGAAAAGGAACAATTAAATGAACTTGTCAAGCGTCTTCAAAGTTTAGAAACGAGCTATGCTGCCGATACAGCTTCAAAGAGTCAAATTGAAGTCGAGCTCAGTGGAATGGGTGGAAGAAAAGAAACACTTATGGCAAAATTAGAAAAGTGTAAACAAGAATCAGAATCTAAAACGAAAGAAGAGGAGGAAAAACAAAAAGAAATTGTTGAATTTGGCAGCATTTTGGAAACTCAGGGTAAAAACGTCAAGCAAATATTGAAGGAAGTGGGGTCTATCGAAACAGATATATCAAAATACCATGCCGAACGCGTCGCAATTTTCAGAAAATGCAAATTGGAAGGAATCAACTTACCAATGACTCAAGGATCCATGGGTGACATAGTTGTAGAAGGTGAAGAAATCACACATGGGGAGGGAATGGCTACAGATGACAGCAGTATTTCATCATCAATGGATGTAGATGAGCCTCCTTCGCAATCGTCTATTATGACTTCAGACTGGACTATTGAAATTGACTATTCTCAAGTTGGTGAACTTCAACGTAACGATAGCAGCCAAGCTATCGATAAGGATTTCCAGGATGAAATCAAAAAATTAAGCGAAGAAATTGAACAAATGGCCCCAAATTTGAAAGCAGTGGACAGATTGGAGAGTGTCGAGGAAAGCCTCAAGACTGCTGATGACGAATTTAGTGTAGCTCGAAGTGCAGCCAAAGCAGCTAAGGAGAGATTCGCAACCATTAAGCAGAAGAGGTAAGCATTATAAGATAGAAAGAACATATAAATATAACATGCTCTCTTTTTTAGATTCTCCTTGTTTTATGACGCATTTAGTCATATTTCTGAGCACATTGACAAAGTATATAAGGATCTTACAAAAAGTGATACGTTTCCATTGGGAGGCACCGCATATCTTAGCTTGGAGGATTCTGATGAACCTTACTCAGAAGGTATCAAATACCATGCTATGCCTCCAATGAAACGATTCAGGGATATGGAGCAGTTGTCTGGAGGTGAAAAGAGTGTTGCCGCATTGGCACTATTATTTGCGATTCACAGGTAATGAGTTGGCGAGCTCAAAAAAAAAAAAAAAAAAGTAACGGCCTTTTGATATTTTCTTTAGCTACAAGCCCTCTCCCTTCTTCGTGTTGGACGAAGTAGATGCTGCCCTTGATAATTTGAACGTATCAACTGTTGCATCGTATATACGTCAAAATGCAACGGACGAGTTCCAATTCATCGTTATTTCTCTCAAGCAATTGTTATACGAAAAGGCTCAGAGCTTGGTAGGAATTTACAGAGATCAAGAACATAGTTCAAGTAAAACTATGACACTGATGGTAAGAGAGAATTTGCTTTAAGTCACGAAAGTAATTTAACTTTTGTTTTAGCTCGATCAATATCAGGAATAGTATTCAAACAAATAAAATAAACAAATAGTTAGCATATATTATTCCATTCACCTTAAACTATCCTTCACTGGGGAAAATTAGCACATTTTTCTTTCTTTCTTTTTAACAAACCAAAAAAAGATACAACATTCCTCTTGAAAAGTTGTTGCAACATCTATTGATAACATAGTGATGTGGTGCAAAATATAATTAAAAGATACGGTATGATATCTGTAATTCCAACAACAAAAAACACATGTAAGGTTTTGGAATGAATTGTTTCAGAAAAATCAAGTTAACGCTGGAAGAGATAAAAAAAAAAAAAAAAAAAAGAACAATTCAATTCGCATGTTGGATAGTTCCGTTTATTTGTAGGAGTTTACATGTACAAAGCAATTGCAACTTTGATTTTAATATTTTTAGACTATACAATTAGAATAAAGCTTAAATGAGTAATTTATAAGGATAGCCTCCGTGCTTGATGTGGAATAAAGCAAATAATCCACTGAAAATTAGTACAATGCAACCAGTACATAGCAGAGCAGCACAATTCTGCCGGCCTTTTCCTTCAATCCGAGGCACCACTTTGATCAAGGATAGTATAGATAATCCAAGAAAACCATCTATTAATCAATTTTAGTAATATATATATATATATATTTGAGGGTTATTCACTTACAAACGCTGGCTACAATATGTGTCTCAACACCAAGTTGTAAAGAAACACTAAAAAAAACTTCATTAGTATAACACTCTAAACTAATTTTTCCTTTAACTTACCCATCGGTAACGTAGTTGATCTGACCTTCTGGGGTATGTTTTATGTAAGCTGGTCCACGAATACGAGTCCACATGTGACCTGTTGTCATTATCAGTACTATTAAAACAGAAACAACAGCCCAAGTTGTTCTATGATATAGATTGCTGTATATTAATTTAAAAGCTATTGCTGCCCCAACACCCAAAGCTAGTTGGCTACAAATTGTAGTATAATTTAGGGGTCGTTTTGCTTTTACTGTGAATCCTGCTTGGTTACTGAAGAAATCGGCCAGTGCCTCTGCCTTAAAGCCTCTATAGTATGTTATTAAAATACAGTTGATACATAGCATTGATTTTCTTACTTCTCTTTTATGTCATATTTGACAAAATTACTCGAGTCACCTGCGTTTTGAGGAGAATAATATAAGACATTTGGGGCAGATTCGAGCCCAAGCTATTTGCTTATTAGTTTTATTCTTTATAAGCAGTATTAATAGCTTACCTGATAATAAATTTCTTCACCATCATCAAAGTCAAGATATCCAAAGAATAGCTCTTTGTTGTTTCTACTTTTTTGATAAGTTTTTGCAATAAGGAGTATTTCAGGTTCAAGTTCCCTACAAGTTATTTCTGTTAAATTTTATACGTTATAACAACTAGTGTTATCATCTACCGGCATGGTTCACAATTAAACTGTGGATCAAGTGCAGTCATAAAAACAACAAAATGATAGTCGCGCTTTCCTTCTGCGAATCTATTGAAGCTTTCAGAGTTCAGTTTGATAACACCTTCTTCATTGACAAGAGATATAAGTGTGTCTTTTTTGGTGGTGTTTTGTGCCAAAATAAGCCCAATGCAGACAAACAGTGTCAAAAGGGTATATAAAATTCCTTTCATAAGTCTAGCTATAATGTAAAACAAACAGGAAAGCTAAAGCATAAGATGCAAATTTATTCAGTTAGCCCCTCATGGTCTTGCTTGAATGATATTAATATGAACTGAGTTCAAATGTAACCTTGGCATTTTTTGTGTAAAATTGGATGATCTCCCATTCTCCCAATGGTGTTGTTAAAACGGCTACATTGAGGTGTGGATCATCTTTTAGTCAGAACTTCAAGCAACACATGCTAATTGATCAATTTATAGTTTTTTAAATAGTTTTATTGAAAATATCAGTATTAAGACAGTTGCTGATCTTTGTCATAAAATGATTTACAAGGTTTTTTGTGTGACAAGAATATCAATAACATTTTCAATAGTGTTATTGCGTTTTGTTACCTAATGTGATGTTCTTGGTAATACGTTATAAAGCTTGTTTTGTAATCTAGAGTTTCATTATACACGATTTACGATTTTAAGTAATACTTTTGGTGTATTAATCAATTGATTTCGTGCACTCGATAATCGGGAAAATTTACTGACAAAACATTTGTTTTTTATTTCTATCTTGGCATTGCATCACTCAAAAAAACGTTTTCTCTGTACTTCTTAGCAATAGAGCGTGTAAAGCAAGTTTAATTCCAATTGTGTTCTTTGTATTTTACAGCATACTTCATCTTTCTTTAATCCTCAGGCACGGTAGTAAAGAAACCAATTTTGTTTTTTCTTAACTTCAGGATTTAGTGTTAAAATTGTAGGTAAATGCAAATATGCCTGTTGAGTTCAAAAACGTCTAATAGGCACATCTTTATATCAAGCTTCTTAGTGATTGAAACAAAATATAACACTCGTATGCAGATTATTTATATAAACAGATTTCGTATATCTGACATAACCCACACATGCATTTCATTTTATAGGCGAAGATAATTACTGAAAAGCATTTAAAAAAGATGTTGGTTCCATTTTCTCAAATAATTCCACAATCATAGTTTTTCTCATGTTCCCTTTAAACTCTAAATCTCTGCAGTAACTGATAACGAATTCCATTGTATACAGAGTAAATGATAGTTTGAAGTTTTTATTGTTAGTGTGATTTGGCTTCAAATGACAAAAGTTTAGTTCTTTTGAGGAACAACAAATTTCTAAAACGGGATCGTTAACCAAAATGTCTTATTCGGGACTATCTTGTTGTGCTTACCTGCTCTTTTCCAACACCATTTTCCCACTTTTGGAACTTGAGGCCGTTTTTATCACGACGAATTGCGACAGTACGAACATCGTCCTTTAAGGAGTTACGGACGGCACGGGCACAAATGTTAGCGTATTGAAGGTAGCTGTGAAAATCCTGGTTTAATGGCCTTTTTTTTGTAATTCAAAGGAGTACAATCAATACATACGAGATACCAGCAGCTTTCCAGGCAGACATTTTCTTAACAAAAAATATGAGAAAAGATTTTTATTACTGGGTTAATACCCCAAAGGGCTTATTCTGAGAACGAATAATTTTTTATAGTGTTTGATGACGTTATGAAGTTGAGCCGCCTCTGTTCATGAGATTGTTTAACCTCGATAAAATTATAACCTAGCAAACAGTATATTCACCGTCAGTCTCATTTAGGTGAGGCCAGTCTCAACAATCCACCGGTCGAAGTACGGACTATTTCCAATTTACTCGAGTGTTTTTTTTAAAAAAAAAAAAGCCTGTACCAAGTCAAAATACCTGGGTATTTGAACATGCCGGCCTCAAGTCTATGAGGTTAGCCAAATTTCTATATTCATTAACCGCTTTAGGTAAAAGGCCGGTTTTGTGTATTATGCCAAGGGCGAATACAAATCAAGCACACATTTTTATTGTTTCTATATGCTATGCCAAAAGTGGTTTATAACAGTTGAACTTGCAACTATCAGAACAAAGGATCGTGCTGCTGCTGCCGAGCGCAAATTTTTAAAAAGTGGCTCCAATGGTACTCTTCTTTTTATGGGTATAGGGAATACAGGTACTGGAATTGTTAGCTAATTAGAGGCTATGATAGACGAGGAGGAAAATGGCTTCCAAGAATACATAAAAGATATGTCGAGACAATGATAACATATGAGTATATTACTTCCCATCTATGTGTATATTGCTATTTCCCTATCGCTCACCGTCGAACATCAGACGAATCTATCTCTCTTGAAACCGTCCGTTGTTTGAACCCAAACTGTGAAGCACTTAAACACGGCCGGGCAACAAATAATCGAGATGTGATGTCTGCAACAGCAATTGTGATTTCCGCTATGGCACAGGTTTTGTTGAGGAAACTCTCTCCTTCTTTTTCCAGACAACAACAATCATACTTATCTTTTCGCCCTCAGTCACCTGAAAAATGGTGCACCTTGTTAGCTTCGCCGCCTGTACGGTTTGAATACCTTCGGGGCAAATAGAAAATACATTTATTGCCATTTAAGGTAGTTCAGCTCCGAAAACAATCAGGACAGTCATTTTCCACCCTTTTAATTATTCAACGTGAGTATTGTGAACGAATGCTCTGGATTAGTAGGTTGGCTACTCACCAATTGAACGCCTTTGAAACTGAACATTGCAAGGCAGCCTAGAGACTTGGGTAATCTGCGTTCTGTTTTACTTGAGAACAAGGAGTGACATGTTTAAAAGCATTTTTATCATTTCTAAAAGTAAAATATCGTCAGTCATTCTAAAAAAAAATGATTTGTTTATTAAAGAGATTAAGTGGATTAGATACAGCAGTATTTTTTTAAAAAAATTTTCAGCGCATAAAGTAATGATTTATTCAGTTCAAAAGCGACATCCTCCAATTAAACATGCAAAAAGCCGTTATTACTTATTATTCAGTGTAACAATCACGGGCCTATCATTACAAGTTAGATACCTTTAAACACGCTATAGTATTTATAACTTACGAGGTGACCAGGTTGTTGACACTTGAAACAAGCCTTAGCTTGAGCAGGTTGATCACAGTCTCTAGACATGTGTCCAGAGTTTCCACAGTTGTAACACTTGGGAGCGCCACCAGAGGGACATCTAAATACAAATGTGAGGTTGTGCACTCTCGTATGAAAATAATGTAACTTACTCGCGACTAATGTGACCAATTTGACCACAGCTATAACAAGGTCTACCACCAAAGCTACGAGGGTTGCTACCACTACCGGCTTCGTAACAATCGCGAGACATGTGACCGGGTTGGTTGCAGTTGTAACAAGTGGGTCCATCGTTGTAGCCAGAGTTTTGGGAACAATCGCGAGACTAGATATCATTTGTTAAAACCTTCCTCTCTTCTATATAGTTTTATATTACCAAGTGACCGGCTTGGTTGCACTTATAGCAGAGCTTTTCAGCACGGGGTTCACCACTATTAACAATGGATTAACAACTTCGCTACTCGTATTTTTTTTTAAAAAAAAATTACATACCAGTCCTTAGACATATGGCCTTCTTGTTGACAGTTGTAACTATTTAAATATGTCAGCTTGTCATGCAGTAAAAATAAAGGATGTTTACCAGACAGATTCAGACTTTTCACAGTCTCTGGCTTGGTGACCGGCTATAAACATAAGAAGTATAAGTACAAACGTTCAATTGTAAGAAGAGGGGGGGGGTTCTCTTTGCTTGAATACAACCTCTACTCCTTTCGTTTTTTTTATTATAATTTATCAAATAAAAAATAATAACAAGCACAGAAGTAGATTTCCAAGTTCATGTTCTTTGACAATGTAAGAGAAATAGTGATCGTATAAACCGAGATCAATTACTTCTAGTAAGACGTAGAACACATATGAACTTAATGTACCAAAAGAGAAAGTGATTGCTACGGATTGCGTTGTTTGACCACAATAATAGCAGCCACTGGTTGTAAGCCCAAAAAACCATATAAGTTAAAATTGGAAAAAATACTTGCGTTCACCACATTTGTAACAAGTACGAGCTGCACTGTAAGACATTTTTAAAAATAATGTTAAGGAAAGAGCAAAGCGAGCACTGTTATTTTTTTTTTCTTTTATTTTTCAAATTACATTTCGGAAGATAAATCCAGCAGTAAAGAAAATAAAATTTTTTCCTTAGCCTGTCCAATCAGCATAGAAGCGCCAGCCTCATTTTTTCATGCTTTCTGCTTTATCTTTTATCTAAATAAGAACGCCATGGTTTCTTATATACTATACGGTGATTTCTTAAAAAAAAAAAAAAAATACAAGCTTACTTTATTAAACATCTCTGTGTTCTTACTGTTAATGGTGTATGAACAAGTTATATATATACACAATTATTTGCACTTTTTTTTTTTTGTAATACAATTGATACAGTGCTATGCAAGTGTGCAATGAATCCATGGAAATAATGTAGTTCAGCTTATTTATTACATATTTAGATACAAAACATGATACGAAATAAAGCAGAAATAGCTTCCGTATCTATCTTGATCATTTTTACAGTAAAAAATAAGTATCAAACAAAAAGCAAGAGTTGTTGGCTTCAAACTGAATTCAGATTGGATTTGAATTCACAAACATTTATCATTGTAACAAAAAGTTCATAAGGTCAAGTGAAACTGCAAATCAATGCTCCAGATCACCATATTGGCAAAAATTGGCTGTTACACGTGAATGACTAAAAAAAAATGTTTAAGCAGTAAAGAACAAATATAGTACCCAGAAATTGGCGCTTTATTTATACAAATGGAAAGATTAACGTCACGTTTTCGGAATTTACATAGTAAGTTCCATGATGGCGTTGACAACATCATTACCGTTGTTCTTGAGGGCCTTAACGGCCTTGGAGCGAGAAACGTTAGCTTGAGCGACTACCAATTCAATATCCTTTTCCTCGACACCTGAGGCATCAACTTCTTCATCATCTTCTTCAACTTGAGCTTCTTCGGCGGGCTTTTCCTCAGTCTTTTCAGCATCAGCAGCAAGTTGTTCATCCAAAGCAGCTTGTTGAGCACGGGCGGCCATGTCTTCAACAGCCATTTCACCGAAAACGATGTGAGTGTCAGAGTTGTTGCTCTTGAAAACTTCGGGCTTGTCAATGGCAAAGACCATGCTTCTACCACGGGTGAAAGTGACACGGGTGATGCCGTTAACAGGCTTTAAACCGAGAGAGATGAGGGACTTGCGGGCCTTTTGTTCAGCGCGAGATTGGGCGGAAGCTTGAGCGTTCTCTGCAGACATCTAAAAAAGATTAGTATCGTTTTTTTTTTTTTTTTTTTTTGGCTGCATTAATGCAGGAGGCGGTAAAGATGAAATCAAAGAAAAGAATGTATATGGTGCAATTTTTAAGGTCTAAATGTGAATTTGTCATTACAAAATGTAAATTGATTGACGCGTTCAAAATTTGAGTTAAGGCAACCGTCCAATCCATTTTTTTTTCCATCCATCCATTAAATTTAGCGACGCTTTCCACATTCTTTTCTTATATTCGTCTATTCCCATCCTCATTCTGTATCAATGGGTAACTTACTTTGGATTTTTGGAGAAAGAGTGGGGAGAGCAATCAAGGCTGGTCTTGTTGTGCCTGACTTTGAATAGAGTTGTTTGTCGGCATTTCAAACCAACATCCTCTTCGCCTCATACGTCTCAAGTGAAATTTATTCCAAGATCATGTCTTAGTGTGGTCTGCTATCATTTATCTCTCTACATTATATTAAAGCATCTTGCTCTCTTATAAAACACTTTATGTCTTTGGTTTTTCTATGACTTCTTTATGGAGATATCACTAACAGTACGTGATCTATGACAATTCATAGTCGCAACAAGTGGTCTTTCTCATCTTTCAAAAAGATAGACATCAAAAGGAGTGCAATACGCGTGATCGAGCTCTTCTTTTTCTATCTTTAATAGTAACATATATGCTTGTTTTAAAATTGAAAACAAAATACAGACTCGTCTAGTTATACGCGAAATTTTTGTTGTGCGCATAGTAACTTTTTTTTTTTTTTTACTCCAAAAAGTTAGACTTTCAAAAGTGGTCTCTATGAGTATTTTTGCTGCCATAGAGTCATCTTTTTTGTTAGAATTAAATTTACATAATCATTATCTAGTTACGTTATACAAAGATACTTTGAAAAAAGCAATATTGAAATAAAATCTGGGCCCTTGGCTTATGCGTTAATATACAACAATCGATTAGAACATATTGTAACTTTATTTGTGAAACGGTTGATCACGCACAAAGGTATATAAATATCATAAAAAAGCATAAAGATATAGGGAGAATGGCTTAGGGGAGAGGGAGAAGGGCATAAGGATATGTTTACAGTACACCTACTCGAGATGATTTTTTACGAGCCATCAAGTTTTTGAAACTCTTCCATAGTTTCCCAACTTTAGAAGGCTCTTCCGGTAGTGTATCATCAGACTCATTTGAATTCTTTTTATCATCTTCTTTCTTTGATGTCTTTTTATCATCTTTTTTATCTGATGGAAGTTTATCATCTTTTTTCTTTGATGGCGACGCTCGGATATTATCTTTTGATGGGCGTAAAGAGGATAATACACGAGCCGAGAGTTTTTTCACTTCCGATTTTAGTGTTTTTCTTGGTTGTTCTGAGGGAGGTTTTTGTACAGTGGGTTGCTTGGGTAATGGTTTTGTTGCAGGTGAAATAGGTACAGTATTGCTTGCTTTGAATGATGTAGTAGAAGTTTGCTTGATGCTGGTTAATGGGGATTTTTTCCAAAATGCTCGTTTGGCTAGTTCTGATGCACGTGAGGAGAGAGACTTTTTAGTGCTTGCGCTGTTTGATATATCTGTGCAACTCAAGGTTTTTGTATTCTGTGCTCTAGAATAATCTGCATGTCTATTGGCTTCAGATTGGCCGAGTGCTGTACCGACTTGTCCACGCTTAGTGCACAAGGGTGACACAGGCTTTGGTACTGTTTGTTCTTGTTGATGTTGCTGGCTTGAGAATAGCGCTTTAAGAGATTGGACCGTGCCCTTTTTTATTTCAAGTCTTTCAAGAGACGGTTGTGGCGTGGAATATGTGCCTGTTGATTTTTGTGCACTCTGGCTGATGTTGCTAAGAGAATTCGGTAATTGAAAGATGGATCTTATTGAACGCACGGTGCCCCGTTGTATAGAGCTCAGGATGGATGATTGTCTGCTGAAAGAAGAGTCTGCATCGTATTGGGTGCTAATTTTCGATTGGATAGAGTTCGATCTATCGATTAAAGACGGCGTCACCCTGGCAACATCGCGAGGATCAGCCTCCGCAACGGGCAAAAAGTGGTCATCATTGTGAAACGGGAAGGCTAGAGGTCTCGGGCAAGAATAGACGAGGTCTGGGGGTCGAAGCGATTGATGATGTCTTTTCTTGTTTATGGGCTGCGTTTTCTTACTTTCTTCATGATGTATTGCTGCAGAAATAGATGTTGGGGAAGAAACAATAGAACAGGCGGGTGTTGAAGATAAGGAATTGTATCCACTATCAGCCCCCAAAGATGCTTTGGATTCAAGGGAAAAATGCTTTTTGTGTAGTGTGTGTTTTGAGCTGTTTACTGGACGAGATAAATAATGTTCACGTCTGCTAGAAGATGATTGAAACATATATTCCAATGTATGTATACAAGTTATCTTCTCCTCTTTAATTTGCAGGAAATATATAAAAAAAAAGAAAAAGGGAGAAAATAGAACAGAAACCATTTTAAATCTTTTTTACACTTTGTGAAACAACTAAAGCCGCCATTTTTTAAAGAGAAAAAAAAAAGAAAGCAAAAAAGAAAAAAAGAAAAAAATTACACACAGTTGTATTGGTAACTGAATGCATGCATCGTATGTATTCGATAGGTACAATAACTCTTTGTGTCAATTTTGTATTTTATCAATGTACAGAAAAGGAGCACAATATTTTTAAGGTTAGATCCTTTCGGCAACCCTTGAAAATAAAAAATCAAATTAAAATGATGTCTAAGTCCCTAAAATTCATCTCTGCTTTTGTTCATATTGAAAAACTATAAAAATCTACTAAGTAGAGTCTAGATCGACACCTAATATTAAGAATCACTTGTATTTATCGTCTTAGTAGCAACCGTCTTTTTTTTTTTTTTCAAATTTTAATCCGTATTTCAAATCAATTCATCGTTATTTCTAACAAGAATTTGTTCATAAAAGCCACATTAATGTTAATGTGCACTGAAAATATTGAAGCAACTACTGTTGTTCTACATTTGGTGATACTAAACTATGTGTTTGCTTTATTGTTTTTAGCATAAACTCACAAGGAGTTTTATATTGCGTTGATCAGCCACACTTTACGCTTAAACAATGAATCTGTGATTTAATTGGGAGACAACACCGTCTGATCTTCCATCTTTAAAAATCCCAAAAAAGCTTAGCTTCCAAATTTAGTAATCAAATAGTCAAAACAAGCGGGCTTTTATGAATTTGTAATGCTTATTAACCCGTCTATCGATAGATGGAATCAGAGCATACAGGATTTTAACCTAAAACGAGACGATTACAAAATTTTTTGAGACGCTTGCACAAAAATTAGAGACATGTGAAATTTTTTATTGGACGAATTTAATTCGCAGTAGAGATGATTGTGAACTTTGCAAAGAGACACAATGAAATTTTCTGTGGACCATTGCAAAAGCATTATTAGACACTTTGTACGAGACACATTCCAAGTTACATAGAAACGCATAATTCTTTATTTAAGACCTTTATCCCCTTTAATACACTTGTCCCAAAAGCTCTCGGAATGTCTGATCCAACCCAAACAATTATCGACTATAACTGTTTTGCAAGCTTCTGCGATCACATATTTTACCTTTATTAGCAAATAATTTATCACGCCTTAGTGTAGCAATACACACGTGCATAAAAGTATTTGGAAGTTAAAACATATATTGCATGGACTATTATGCTTCTGAGCCGAGTGTCCACAACTTCACTCAATTAAGAGCAGATAAGTTGTGGAATGGAAGGAATCTCAAATTGGCTATAAGCCAGAATTATCTATCACATCTATCACATCTAAATTCTCACATCATTTCGGATTGCTAACTTAATTAGATTTGGAGTACAAGTATAAATATAATGGAGTTGCAGTTATTGATTTCTTTAGTCTTCTTTACATTACTTTTACCCATAATGAGGACACCTTATTTTGTCTCAACAAACCTGATGACTTGACAAATACCACGGATTGCTTGGTGTTTCAAGCAACGCATGTGCTTCCAACCATTGTCATCACTCTTTGTAAATTATTATTTCTTTTTGGTCGAGCAATTTATTGCATAGTTCCATCGACAAAGCCAACAATGTTTGGGTAATGGGTACCTTTTTCATATGTAGCCTTTGAAAAACGCTCCAGATTTTCTCGTGAGAACTGTTGTTCGTCAAATTCAATACCATACTGGAATATTTCGAATACTTTACGAGACATTTGGCTGACGACGCGAGAAACGTTGTCTTTAGACATGCCAAAGATATCAACCATATCTGTTTGTCTTCGTGGAAAAGAGTAATAAAACATTATCATAGCTAATGCCAAATCACTCTTCACTTGCAATGTGTTAAATTTAAGCTTGGGCTTGAGATTCATGGCAGTACATATACGTTTTATTTCCGCATAAGTGAATCGACACATCTGTGCACTTTTCGTCAGACAATGTACAGTTACAAAAAAAAAAAAAAAAAAAAAACTGGAAATATTGAAAATCGAAAAGTATGGAGAAAATCTCATAAGAAGTATCTCAAAGTATGTCTTAGGTCAATATATAGAAGCAGCAGAGTCACTTTAATGATGTGGGGCGGTATTACCTATAGAAGAAAGACAAAGCTCACCTTCTGCTCAAGGATAAGAGAAAGAGCTACGATCTTGTAGAATACGTATACAAACCAGTCCTACTCGATTTTATGATCAGCTGTGAAGATACCATCTTGATGGGGGATGATACACCTATCCACACGGCAGGTGCTGCAGCAAATTAGAGAGACGAGCACTTCGTTCAGAAATTACAATGATCTGCTCAACTAGATGCTGAAGTTCTATCTTTCCAACTTTTTTTTGCAAGTGACTGTACAAACCATCTCGAAACAAGTGACTTTACGGCTTTACTAAAAAAAAAAAAAAAAACGTCCGCTCTTCTTCAATCAAGAAAAAATTTCAGACAATTGACACTCAAGTTACGAAAGACATGAAAGAAAGATTGAACAAAGATATTTATAGGCACATGTAAGTGCTAATAGTAAAGTGTTGGCTGGTATAATACAGTAATATACTCATTGATGATTTTTAATAGTGTCCAACAACACGCGTTCAAAGGACATATGCTTACAGACGCATATTCTTCAAAGTGTTCTGAGATGTCGAATGTCATAAATTCTGGGGTCCTGTGCTTGAGTCTTACTTCGGCGAGAAAGAAGATCTTTTCGTCCAGTGGTAAAATGTATAAGTGATTATATTTATTCAAATGTATTCATTTCTATTTATTTAAACAGGGGAAATATCTTATCTATTGACTGTAAAAGTTTAGGCTTAGAATGCAGACTTGATTTACGCGTTATCATGGAATCTGAAAAAGGTGACTGTGAAGCTTTGACCAACACCAAAATTACTACCGAAGGAAAATTGTATAAAAACAAACTAAAATCCTTTTTAGCCTCAAAGTGTCATCTAAATGCAATACTTCAGAAATTTACCTTCTTACCTAACAATCAAGTAAGCAAGATTCGAATCCCCATCATCCAAGCGATGGGCTAAAACTTTCTTTGTATGTTTTCTTCATTAATTGACAAAGAAGTTTATTCGGTACAAACGATTATGGATGTTGAATACCCCCGTACCCTTAAAAAGCTTCGCGAGGGAGGAATTGACAAAGTTATATCTTTGTTTAATCATGTTGATGTCAGTAACAACAATAATAGTCTAGTGAAATAAAACGTACCACTCCCCTTTTCTTTCCGTTATGAACAGATGGTTTCTTAAATTGCGTAGTGGTGAAGATAGATCTAATCTAGAGTATTGGTTTTCTATATTGTTTATGCTACTACAGTCAATTTTAGAAATCTTAAATCAAGGTGAGGTTCACAGTATTCATATGGGCTTAATGAAATTATGATCTAGTTTATGCTGATACCAATGGCACCAATCGCGGCTAGAACATCAAATATGGTTGGTTTGGATGATTACTCTGATGGCTATAAGCGGTACGGTTTCTGATATCGTACTTTGACAAGCACCCCTCATCTATTTTGGAGATGGCTCAAGATGCACTTGCCAGTCAGTTTGCAGGCTTTACGATTTCTTTTCCATCATTACGGAAACATTTAACTGAGAAATTTTTTTTTTTTTTTTTTTTTTTTTTTTTACTTTGAAGCAGGCCTCTTTTTACAATAGAGAGAGATACAGAACGAATCATTCGTCTTAGACAAGAAATTGTTAGCAAATGGAAAGAGATAGGTGTTGATTTTCAAAAAAAAACTGTGTATTCATTGATAAAACTGGATTTAATACTCAAATGATGCGGGATCGCGCCTGGTCTCGTGTATTCAAACCTGATAAAGTTACTGTTCATAGCAGAAAAGGAGTCAGCATTGGTATTATCGGCTGCATTTCATCATTTGGCACCATTAGCTTCTCCAAGGTTGAACCTCTTTAACAAAGTGATGTAGACCAACTGGAAAAAGAGCTTCTTCAAACGAAATCGAAAAAGAGAAAAGCAGGCGACGATAATACTGTAAGAAGAAACCTCTGAAGAAGGGCACTACATCCTATCATATTGTAAAATTTGTTCGATCTGTCATGAACGTTCTTGATAGGCATTGTAAAAATGGGTTTTGTATTGTCATGGACAATTGCAAAATCCATCATATGGCTTCTGTAGTTGAGACTATCAACAGCAGAGGATACAAACCATTGTTTATGCCTCCGTATTCACCCTTCCTCAACCCGATAAAAGAATGTTGGTCAAAGATTAAAAGAAACATAAAAAGAGATCCCCTAAATGAAAATTCTACTTTGACACCGCGGATCGCAGAAGCTTGCAAAACAGTTATAGTCGATAATTGTTTGGGTTGGATCAGACATTCCGAGAGCTTTTGGGACAAGTGTATTAAAGGGGATAAAGGTCTTAAATAAAGAATTATGCGTTTCTATGTAACTTGGAATGTGTCTCGTACAAAGTGTCTAATAATGCTTTTGCAATGGTCCACAGAAAATTTCATTGTGTCTCTTTGCAAAGTTCACAATCATCTCTACTGCGAATTAAATTCGTCCAATAAAAAATTTCACATGTCTCTAATTTTTGTGCAAGCGTCTCAAAAAATTTTGTAATCGTCTCGTTTTAGGTTAAAATCCTGTATATTTCTATCTCGAGGCAACTGTTAAAGAAAAGATCATATTGTACCCCAAGGAATTCAAAACGATCTGCTTCTTTTATCTATTCTTTTTTGTGAATTGCAAGATTGTTCAATTGTTCGTAAACTTCATGCTTAGTAATGCTTATAAACGAGATGCTCTCGGGCCAATAAAATTCTGATTGGATTACAAATGTTTATAAAAGCTTATTTTTTTTTTTAAATATTTTATTTATCTTTTTTTTCTTAAAATGCCTACCGTTTACATTATCATCTATTCTCTCTATCATCATATCTACACTCTTGCTCAAAGTGTACAAAAAGGATTAGAAGCTGAAGGCGTAAATGTTAAATTGTTCCAGGTAAAAAAAAAATTTCCTCCCCCAAAAAAAAATTACTTAAAAATAAATCGAATTAGGTACCTGAAACTTTATCAGATGATATTTTGGAAAAATTACACGCTCCCAAGAAACCAGAGATCCCAGTAATTACTGTTGATGCTCTTACAGAAGCAGATGGTTTCATATTCGGTAAAAAAAAAAAAAAAAAAATATAAACACGATAATTTTGTGGCTAATACCTGTCTTTTTTAGGTATCCCAACTCGTTTTGGTACTTTACCTGCCCAAATGAAGGCATTTTTAGATGCTACTGGCTCTCTTTGGTCATCAGGCGCCCTTTCTGGAAAATTCGTAGGCACATTCTTTTCCACAGCTTCTCAACACGGTGGTCAAGAAACAACCGCATATACTTTATTGACCTACTTTGCCCATCACGGTCTCAACTATGTTCCTTTGGGTTTTGCCAACGCAAATTTGTTTGATAACAGTGAAGTCATTGGTGGATCAGCTTATGGTGCTGGTACAGTTGGTAAGTCGGATTATTACCTTGTTCATCTTCAAGTGTACTTACCATGTTTATATTTACAGCAAATGGTGATGGTTCTCGATTGCCCAGTAAAAAAGAGTTGGATATTGCCAACACCCAAGGTGAAAATTTTGCTAAACTTCTCAATGTATACCATCATGGTCTTGGACTTTCCAACAGCACAAAGGTAGCGGAGGATGCTCCTCCCGTTTCTGAGAGTGCTAATGATACACCCGTTCCTGAAGTCAAGGAACCTGTTCAAAAAGAAAAGAAGGAAAGAACACCAAGTGTTAAGAAAGAATCAAAATGCTTCTGCATGTAAAACAATCTCATTAATTATCCTCACCGAAAATGTTGTATTAATTGATCCATTCCACAACAATTTACTTTTGTACTCATATACTATTTAATAAAATAAAATAAAATAAATAAATAAAAAAAAAAAAAAAACGAAACTGTTGTTTTGCGTTTAACCCATTTTCTTTGCAAGTCAAACAGAACCAAAGGAACGGATTTCAAAGTCCGTTAGTATTTCAAGTCTTGAAACTGTTTTGTGTCCATTTTAACATTTCATTACAACACAATGTCAGATTCAGTTTTCATCGCAATTCATGTTGGGGCAGGTATGAATACAACTGTCGATTTACAATTTCTCCTTGCCTCATTAACATTGTGCATTTTAAAGGAACTCTCTTGAAATCAAAGGAATCAAAATACAAAGCAGCGTGTACAAAGTATGTGTTTTATACTAGTTAGAGCAGCTTTATTTCAACCATTTACTCTTGTATATTTTGATTGTATTAGAGCATGTAATATTGGCATGGAAGTACTGAAAAATGAGAAGGGCACAGCTGTAGAAGCAGTTGCAAAAGCAATACAAGCTTTAGAGGTATGAGACAATATAGAAAGAATAAATAGAACAAGAATTCAAAGTATCATTCATGTTATCTTAGGACGATCCATCGACAAACTCTGGCTACGGATCTAGCTTATCGTTAAAGGGTACAGTAGAATGCGACGCAGGATTAATGGAAGGATCAAAGGGTACATTTGGAGCCGTCGGTGCAGTAAGTGGGATCAAAAATCCAATCATGACAGCCAAGAACATGGTGCTAGAGAGTATGAATGGTTTGCTTTCTTTGGGAAGAATACCCCCAATGTAAATCAGTATAAAAAGATTAAAAATCCTGTAAGCTCACTCGATCTAAACAATTAGGCTACTCGTCGGACAAGGTGCAAAAGAATGGGCACAGTCTCGAGGTAATTGCATTGTTGAAGAAAAATCTTTAATAGAACGTAAGAGTACGCTTCAGTAAAATTGCGAAAAGATGCTATAATACATGCGGTTAGGAAACTCGTTAAAAACGTATGTGGATCATATAAGTAGGGTGATGGACTTCCAAGAGCAAAAGAATAAATTAGATCTAGGTCATGATACAGTAGGTGCTATTTGTATAGATCGCTATGGGAACATAGCATCGGGTGTTAGTAGTGGCGGTATTTCTTTAAAATCGCCGGGAAGGGTTGGTGAGGTAATTATACTTGGTTCACATACGGACTTCTGACGTCAGTATTGTAAAGGCAGCAACGTACGGATGCGGCTGCTGGGCACAAAACGAGAAAAATGATATTCCTGGTGTAGCATGCAGTACAACAGGTACTTGATTTTGTTTTTCTAAAACTAAAAAAAAAAGAGGGGGAGGAGAGGAGAAGGGGAGGACTAAGTATTTACTTTAGGTACTGGAGAGCAAATCATGAGAACAATGCTCACGTACAAGTGTGCAGAGCGGCTTCAAAAAGAAGGAAACATTGAAATAGCAATGGCCGATACTTTAACCAAAGACTTTTTGGGTACTTTGGCCCTAGGTTTAAAAAAGCAATTGCACTGACTTTTTTCTTTTTCTTTCTTTGAATATTTAGATTCGCCATTTTTGGACATATATGATAACAAGTCTGTAGGAATTCTTGCGTTAAAAACATATACTTCAAATGACAAAAACCGTAAACTTTCTTCTCCTTCTATATCTCACCCCTCCCCAATTTACTCATAAAAAAATAGGATTAGAGTTTTGGTTTGGGCATACAACAAATGATATGGTAACATACAAAAATTCAGTTAACTTGAAAACAAACTAACGATTCTCAGGGTATTGGATATATGTCTGGCACCTCTCAAAAACCAAAGGTAAAGATGAAGAAAAGACCTTTATGTTTCTCCTTTCTAATTTTTTTTTTTTTTTTTTTGAATTCCTCTTCTAGACCTTTATATCTAGAAAGTCATCCAAGAATGATAAATTTACATCTTCAGGCTGGCTTATTCGTTAATATATTGATAAGAAAGCTTTTTAATAAAGCAAACATATATATCCTGTATTTGTCCATAAGAAAAAGCAGTTGTGGCAAAAAAAAAAAAAAAAAAAAAAAAAAAGCTTTAATTACCTCAATTAAATGAGAAGAGAATGTGCCTTTTGATATTACCCTTATGTTTTCTGTCCAACTCATAATGAATCTAAAGTGCTCCTCCTTTGAAAACTATTGAAATAGAGATATTTTATTTACACAGAACCCTTTCTTCCAAAGAGTATGTTTTTGAAGCCCAACATGTGCTGCATATGTGTGTATTGATACAACGATTATTTTCAGTTATTCAAAGTATCGATCTTGTGTTTTATCAATACGTAAAGTACTTGAAATTCGCTAATGCTAGACACTTTTTCAAGGAAAACAATGAATACAAAAGGAATTTAATCAGCAAACGAACAGCAACTATAATTAGAGATTGTGCAAAACAAAAGCAGGGGTATATTGTATATAGTCAATAGTTTTATTAAAGTCGAAAGGAGTTGTTCTATTACTAAAAAAGTGAAAGAAACACTCTTAAGTACGTTTACAAAAATCCAGAAAAAAAAAGTCTAATGCATTAAATAATTTCAGGAACAAAATATTTTTAGAATAGAAAGATTTCGTTTTTTTTTTTAACTTGTCAAGACAAGAATCAAACGTGTAATATGCAAGATTTTTTTACTGAAGTATAATGACAAAAAAAAAAAAAAAAAAAATTGATAGGCATTAAAAATGCACTCTTTTCCTAGAAGATATTACAATTAAACATAAAATGATTATATATTGTAAAAGTTTCTATAATAATAGTAGTAATGAATTGGGATTCCAATTGTAAAAAAAAAAAAAAAAAAAAAAAAAAAAAAAGAGAGAGGGAGAGCGTATTAATTTTATACGTCAAAAGTAAGTATTCACACAATAGGTGCAGTACCAAAAAGAAAGTTTCGATTTTTGCAAATCTTAAGATAAACAGGATATGTTTTTTTTTTTTTTTTTTTTTTTTTTTTTTTTTGTTACAAGGCTGTCAATTAAGTCTACCTCGTGCTTTCATGACAATTTAAAAGTGGCTTAAAACTTAAATTCTCAAACGCATTGACTATTTCAGTACAGTATGAGCTATAAAATGCCCATTACTAAATACTTTTTCTATAGAATATCTTATGCCATCACGCATAATTTTTTTTAGTCTATTTTTCTTTTAAAGCAAAAAATAAAAATAAAATAAAGAAATATATGGGGAAAAAGCCAAGATGGTAATACGGAAATAAAAGATCAAGAATCAGCGGAAGAAGAAAATGGTAAAACAGCTGTTATGCACATCCACTTATCTGGTGAACAAAATCGCTTTACTAAAATACCTACCATCACTTTTTTAGTAATTTTAGTAGATCAAAGAACAGAAACTATTCTAAAACAACGCGTATAAAAATGATTTGCAAAATAAATAATTGAAGTATGTAATTATGAGATTGCGAGTATCATCGTCCTCCTCCCCCCTTTTTTTCCATAAAAAAAATCAAAGAACGTGCAAAAAATCATAAGAAGACAGGTTGGCAAAAAAAAAAAAAAAAAAAAAAAAAAAAAAAACCACTAATGGGACGCTTGGCTTTTGAATGAAAATTCAAAGAAGTCTTTGACAGCCGATAACACAGCCTATTTCTGGAAACACAGTTATACATAATATGTTGACTATTCGGGATCTACTGTCTCCGATCAAAGAGAATTTTCTCATTAAATTGCTTTCGCGATTTTTATTTTCGGGATGATCTTTGGGGGGGGGGTATATATTGTAAATAACACCTCTTTTGCTTTCACTTTTTTTAACGCTCTTGTAAGCTGGAGATTAGTCTATTTCTATAGTTGTCTACATAACCTGCTGAAGTCTAATTAGCCCTATAAAAGCACTCAATCTTTGACGTACGACTACACAATGTTTGAATAACTCATATTATAAGATCATCCATATTTAAACAGAGAAACTCAATTCCAGACTATTCTTAATTCTTACATGATATTGAGGCACATCATCTTTCATTAAAAGTGGGCTCAGTAAGCCAAGAGTAATTACAAGCCGAAATGTAACAAAGTATATATTATGCACTAACATAGTTACACCTGCTAATGAACAGCGCCCCCTTTTACCAAAGCATTATATCATTGTTGAATACAACGAAGTTAAAGCCATGCTGATGAATTGTGTTTCAAGTGTGTGCACTGACCTCAGAAGATCTTCGTATTGTTCGAAAATCAAATGTATTGTTTACCATGCCTCTTTCAGCCATCTGAATAGGTATTTGTTAAAATTAAAAAAAGCCATTTTGGGACATTGACAACTCGATCTTTAAAGACAAAAATGCAACTCAGTGTTTGGCATATTAAAACCTAGTAACGCCAAGAAATTCCTTTTTAAGTGAATTCCCCCTTTCCTTCCGTCCTATATCTTCTGCTTTTAAAGCTCTTTCACTTTTTTTACTCGATTTCTTTTCAGTTTAAAAAAAAAAAGAACATGCAAGCCTCTTTAATTATGAATCATTATGAAACCTATGTGTGCAAGTGGGGGCATTGCTGTTCTGTTTTTAATGACCCAGAACTACTTTATTTTCACTTAACTAACGATCATGTTGGAAGAAAATCGACGGGTAACTTGTGTTTGACCTGTCATTGGGAAAGATGTGATGTAACGGTTGTCAAGAGGGATCACATTACAAGCCATTTACGAGTACATGTTCCTTTAAAGCCTCATAAATGCCAGGTAAATCGAAACAATGTATTTAACATGAAATGATGTTTGACATTATTATGTTTAGTATTGTTGCAAATTGTTCAAACGTCCTCAAGATCTAAAGAAGCATGAAAAGATCCACAACGAGCAGAATACGTCTCAGCTTCGATCTCAGCATCAGCTTCCTTTGACGCCAACAAATCAAACAGATAAAAGTGTTTCACCTATTTTGTCAAGAGAAAATGCTTCCCATCCTGTTTCCCCTCCCCACAGTATTTGCTCTGAAGGTATACATTCATTCTAATAAAAATGTACAAATGTACTTATCCCGTCATTTGTAGTAGACAAAAGCTACGAAAAAGGCATTTACTCTGGTATGTCTCATTCAGTGAATGATAGTCAACAAGCTGATTGTTACCTCAGTTCACAAGCGTCTCAAAACACACCCCAAACCTTAGATAATAACTCATACTCCTCTTCTGAATCCATATTACAGGATCTCTTTTTTCCTATGGAAACAAACAACAAACCGACCTATACTCCAGGTAGTTTTTTTTTTAAAAAAAAAAAAAAAAAAAAAAACAGTTTGAATAATTTAGTTGGCACCATTAATTTACCATATTTAGATATTGTAAAACGACTCGATCAAGTGCAAAACTTAATAGATTCAGGAACAATTACTCAGACGGACTTCAATTTCAACATCAGTAACGAACATGAACTTGAAGACATGGAAGCTTGGTTAACCAGTCTGTCAAACTGCATTGTTTCAGAGCCCTTACCATCTCATACGCAACAGCAGAAGAAAATGCTTTCCTATTCTGGACACTCATCTCAGTTCAATGGCTCACCAGGAGAGTATCCAATTGTTCCATCTCAAATGTACCACCCTTCTGAAAATGATGTATACATCAGTTCACAGCCTATTGTTGTACCTAGTCAAGAAATTCATGATTTCTATCCATCAAACCCATCCCATGAAGACGTACTATATAATTCCAATGTTGGTCTCACCGGTCAATACCAATATTATGCTGCTGTACCCAATATTTCTACTCAATATTTCCATCCTGAACTCAGAACAACCACAAATTTTACCAATGCAAACAGCCCCTCAAAGAAAGAACCTCAACACACAAGAGATGATCCAGTTCATAATCCTATAGATTCCAAGACAAATGAAACCAATATTGCAAACACATTGCCTGAAAAGACAAATGAAAAATCATCCACTCGCTCTAATCAGAAAAACGTGAATGAAGCCAGAAAATTGATTATGAGCGATTTTTCCAATCTTTCTCTAAAGGATCCCCATACTTTCACAGAAGTCGAAACTAAGCTTTATCCAGACAGAAAACAACAACATGCCCAACTCTTGACTAAAATCAAAGAGTGGATAAAAGAAAATTACTATCAGAGCAAAGCAAAAGATGCAAAGAAAACCCCGAAAACACTTTTATGCCAATAAATGAAACATATCCCCCCCCCATGACATAAGTTCTCCCCCCCCTACCCCTCCTTTGACCAACCATTTAAAAAAGAATGCATTTTTTGATTTTCTTTTTTTTTTTTAATAAAATCCCAAAATGAGCCCCGGTAAAAAAAAAAAAGCGTGTACATATAATTAATATTAAAAAACAACCAGATATTAGTTCTTTAGTAGCAGTTGGATTAGGTGGACTTTTAAGTTCAATGTATCTCGATGCTAAATATCTTTTTAGTAAAGACATAAATCAGATACGAATCTTCTTGTCTACTCTTTTCAAGTAAAATGACCTTCAGTGTAACATGTACGTTCTCAATCATTTTTTTTTAGTCTTCGGAGTCAAGAATCCCAAGGAAAGGCCCACTGGTATAATATTTTTAAGGATCGAGCAAAAAAAGAACCCAATGGCTTGTTTTTAATGTTTGAAGGAAAAGAATACACTTTTCGTCAAGTAGAAAAAGGTAAATCTGTGCACGATGAATGATGTTACACACTGATTACTAACGCGTTCAATAGCCTCTAATAAGTTGGTAGTGATCATGATTTCCCTTATATTTCGTGTTTTATCTAACAATCTAACCCTTAGGCACACTATCTTTTAACACAAGACATAAAAAAGGGAGGTAAGCAAAGAATTGACTTTTTTTTTGTTTTTCAGGAGAGGGAGAGGAAAACTGATTATCAATTTTAATAGATGTTGTATGCATTATGCTTCAAAATCATCCTACATTCTTTATTACACTGTTTGCTATCAGTAAAATAGGTGCTTTACCGTCATTTGTCAATACAAATTTAGTCGATCAATCGTTACTGCACTGTGTTAAGATAGCGAGCAGTAAAATGTTCATCTTTGATCCTATTTATGAACAACAGGTATCTGCCATTATGGATCAATGTCCTGGTATCATCTTTGTTGCTTATGGTGAATCGACTGAAGAATACGAGCGAAGCCCCCTGCCCTTTGCACAGACTCTTACCCCAAGCGCTTTAAATACTTTTCCTGATAGTGACACAGACGAGGCCCTGATCAAGGGAAGAAAACTTACAGACCCAGCTTACCTTATTTATACAAGGTAAACAACAAAATAAATGAATTGATTATTATCTAAAAATCTGAACAAATAATTTTTAGCGGGACAACAGGATTACCCAAAGTAAGAAAAGAGAGAAACAGGATGTATACCAACTAAAAAAAAAAAAATAGCCTGCGATCGTTCAACATATTCGCATCCTAGGTAATGCATATGGATTGGGGAGTTTTATTGGTATCAAAAAAGGGGAAAGGGTCTATTGCGTTCTTCCACTATATCACGCTTCAGGATGTAAATTTATTTATAAACAAACAACATATACTTACTGGCCAAAAATATTATTAGCCATCGTCAGTTTTTCTTCTACTTTAGCTAGGGGCGGTGTCATTGTATTAGGACGTAAATTTTCTGCTAGTCGCTTTTGGAATGATTGTGTAGAATACAAAGTAGATTTGTTTACTGTAAGTTGGGCTTTTTTTTTTTTGGGGACTTTTTGTTTAATGTCTTAGTATATCGGTGAATTCTGTAGATACTTATTAAGTCAACCCCCTCATCCCGAAGAAAGAAACCATAAGGTGAGAGCAATTTTTGGTAATGGAATAAGAGTGGATGTATGGAAACCATTCCAAGAAAGGTTTAATATTCCCAAAATATGTGAATTTTACGCTGCTACTGAGGGCCCGGCAAGTATGTTGAATGTCAACACCAACGATTTTGGTATTGGTGCAGTCGGAAGCCGCGGACTACTGACTCGTTCACTTCAGTCTGGGATAGAATTAATCAAGGTTGATCCTGTAAGCCAAGAGCCTACAAGAAACAAGGAAGGTCATTGCGTTAAAGTAATATGAGTGAAAAAAAAAAAGTATGTCTCTGACGATTTTTACACAGTGTGGATATGACGAACAAGGTGAACTCATCGTGCATTTAAAACAAGGCGGGCCTATCATATTTGATGGTTATTACAAAAACAAGGAAGCTACAGAAAAAAAATTGTTAAAAAACGTGTTTAAAAGCGGTGATGTTTACTTTCGAAGTGGTGATCTACTCAAGATGGACAAAGACGGTTTTTATTATTTTACCGATCGACTTGGGGATACTTTTCGATGGAAATCTGAAAACGTAGCCACGACAGAGGTAGCACAAGCTTTGGGTGAATATCCTGCCATTGCAGAAGCCAATGTCTATGGCGTTCTAATTCCTAAACACGATGGTCGTGCTGGAATGGCTGCACTTGTACTTAAAGAGAATACTGATTTTGATTTCAAAGATCTCTACCAGTTCCTCGATCGTAGATTACCTAAATATGCTATTCCATTGTTCTTGAGAATATTACCGGTCATGGAAATCACAGGTACTTTTAAGCTTCAAAAAGTAGAGCTTCGTAATCAAGGTATCGATCTTACAAAGATACCAGAATCAAATTCAGTTTATTGGCGTAGAGACGATAGTTATGTTCCTTTCAGTTTAGAGGATTATTCCAAACTGGATATTGGAAAAACGAAACTCTAGTTTGGTTTTAATAAATATTTTTTTTTTACCTTATTAAAATTAACACTTGTTTAAGCATTATGAATAGTGTTTTGTAAACAAAACATCAAATTATGGGTGCTCTCAAGATGATCGCGTAAATTTTTATGTTCTCATATAGAGGCAGGTGCAAAGTATTTCTATATTTGGAGGTACATATCGCTCCTTATTTGGGAACATAAAAATTTACGCGATCATCTTGAGAGCACCCATAGTCATAATCCTTTATTTGTGACCACCCTTTTCTTTTCTAATGTAGGTTGACGTGTTTTTTCTTGTTTAGTAATACCCCTTCTTCCATTTATTTCACACAAATGACGATATAACGTTTATTCATTGCATTGGCCTGCCACAAATGTAAAAGTTATTTCACGGAGAGGAAAAACTTGCATCGCCATTACGTCAAAAAAGAGAAGATCATCCTTCCTTCGCCACCGAAAGGGAACCCACATTATTCTCTTCACTTTGGACTTGAAATCACCAAAGCCAAAGAAAATGCAACAATTATTAATTACGCTTGTCCAAACTGTAATGACTTGTTGAAAGACTTGGATCAGCTTGCAGAACACATTGATGCTGTTCACATTAACAAAATATTTGCTGAGAATTCTGAAAAAACGTAAGCGTGTTTATGCGTTTTGCACTAATTTGTGAGACTAACTCCCTCTTTTTTTAAAAAAAAGAGAGGGAAGCATTAATCAAGAAACTAACGCTTACGCCACGGATGAAGATCTAGAAGATGATGACATTGATTCAGACACCCTCACTACAGATTTGGATAATGATAATTTAACATGAAATGAAGCCTTCTACAACACAAAGTATTGATAAACCTACTAAGAAACTCCGAACACACAACGAAGCAATCGTTCACGCATGCCAGCAAAAAGGCACAGAAAATGACAAGAACAAAACAATGTTCATTGTGGATAATTTGTCACTAAAACCTTTTGCAATATTGGACAATCATGGAAATGAGGAATATGCATTCGCCCATTATACTATTGTAAATAAGCTTATAACAAAACATGATTCTATCAAATCTATTCCAACCATGAAAAGACCATATAAAGATGACAGTACTACTAATTTATTATGTATAAGCTGTTCATCACAATTTCATACTGAGCTCAGCAACTTATTTGATACCTCGCCTTATTCCTCATTATTGAAACAACGGGAGCATACTCCTTTAACAGATGACATATGCACATTACTGAACAAAGATTGGCAATTCCCCCCCCCCAAATCAAATATTTTTCTGCAACTGTTTTCGCTGGGTCAATACTCTTGAATACTAATAACAACCAAGCAATCATGATAAATACGGTTGAAATGTATGGCAGGACGAAAACCACTGACTGTCATCGTGAATCATTTGGAAAGTTAAAAAACAGCGTCATAATAAACTCGTTGCCCCCACCAATAAAAACATTCCATCAAAATGTATGGCCTACTTCATTAGATGTACGGGATGGAAAGAAGCTTGTAATCGGAACTCAAGTTTCAGACGCATTAGTAACTTCCAGTATTCGTTTAGATGAAAAAGGTTTTATATCGATTGGTGCCACTTCATCTCATTTCATGCTCAATACAATCAAGAACTCCTTGGCATCTAAAATCTTTATTGATCTTAACTCATTAAAATCTGCAAAGGCGTTGGTTGAAGACCCATCAACAACACGCGTTTCGGATGCTGGTATTATATTTCACCAATTGCGGCAAGTACGAACAAAGTTTCATCTACCATCAACTTACTCTTTATGCCGTGCTTCAGGCCCAATCACCATAAATCATACTTGCCATCCATTCTCACTTTTCACTTTAAGTGAATTTGACCGTGGTCGCAGTCCGTCTGCATCCATATTTCGTACAATTGCTAATGAGGTTTTATCAAATAACAGCGACGCCAAACTCACCAAAGAAAATGTTAGTAAATGGATCAATGAATCAAAAGGCAAAAGAAAAGCAATCCTCTCCAATATCCTTAATTTGTATGAAAGTGATAAGGACATGCTTCCAATTTTATGTAATGTTCCACTCAACAAAGAACTAGAAGCACTTGCTATTTTATTGATACCTACCATTGTAGAGGCAAACAAATCCGCTGAAGCCCAAGTGAAACAGGTCTTTGAAGACTTCGGTTGCTTGTAACTTGTTTAAATTTCTTTCTTTCTTTCTTTCTTTTCAATAAAGCAGTTTATTTAAAGTGCGAATACTGTGGTACATTGGCCGCGGTATACTAGTTACGGTGCATCGGTTGTAGTGTATTAGCTGAATAAAGGATAACAATAGTACCGTTTTAGGTATGTTATAGCTGTTTTAAAAAGCTTATTAAGTTTGGTTGTAAAAAACGAAAATTAATCAGTATCCTATCTAACAATTATGTATTAGAATCATCAATTAGAGTATCCTAACCCGAAAAATGCCAATATTGAAGTGAGTAAGATACGTAATGACTTTCTGAAGTAGAAAGCTTTGTTCTTCTTATATGATTTTTGCATCGAGTATCGGATTTATACATGCTCAAAAAATCACAGGTGAAATGCGTGTTTTATCCTAAGATTAAATAAAAGAGTCGTAGATGATGACAGAACTTTATCAAAAATCAGGTGGTCTTTATTGGATGAATAATACAACTCTTTATATACCTCTTGATTGCTTTTATCCTACTAAGACTTCCCGTCTTAGTTATTAATTATGTACAACCGAAGATTGAACATCTTGTGTATTACAAGTTGAGGTCTGTGTCTACAAACTCTTATTTATCCGTAATATGCAATCCTTAAATATCATTCTATTAGGTATTCAATTATATTGATCATGGATACAACACTCAATTCGAAGGTTGACGGAGACGAGACTGGAGATGTGGTAAGGACCCTCCCCTGGTAGAGTCGTTTTTAAAAAATTTCTCCCCGACATTTTATTGATTTTCTCAACGAATATTTAAGATTTTTTTTCCCAAAGTTATTCTATAAGATTGCACTACAGACGGCATTTGCTTCAAATTAAAATACAAGGTGAATTTTTCAAAAAAAAAAAAACAATTTAAACTCAGATATAATACATTTCTACATCTTCATCCAAGTTTAAAATAGCATTGACTGTATGGAGCTCGTAATAGTAGGCCATAAGCTTATCAACAGACTTCCTCCAAACGAACAGAGGTGATTGTTCTGGTAAGTTTAATAGTAAGTTTATCAGTTTTTCTCTCAATGAAGAATGTTTCTTCTAATTTTCTTTTGATATTTAAACCTAAGAGCGTGCATATCTCTCACCAAAACAGAATATGAAGCTTTCATATGATAAGATTATTCCAGAATTTTTTATCGTTCGTCTTACAGTGTTTATTTGACCTTTTTCATTGTTGTAAAGGATAATGTCTTCAACGGCAGAACTATATTCCGTGGTAAGAAGACGTCTTGGTCGACTAATGATTTTGTTTTCGGAAGCTTCCGAAGGATTGTTGAACATATGAATGACCTTTTTGGCAGCGTGTTCAGTAATGCCACAGACATTCATTAGAAGCTCCCGTTTTTGCATTCTGGAAAATTTCTTAATCTTAAGAGTATCGTTATGAATGAATTGATAAATGTGCTTTAAAATCTTGTAAGAATCATCTGACAAATGTTCATTTTTAGCTGATTCGAATGGGGATTGCATTTTTGAAAGAATTTTCACTAATGAATCTAATTAAGAAAAAAAAAAACTAATATGACTTAAGTGATTAAAACTGTTTATCAACTTTTATGAAAAAGTTGGGAAAGTTTAAAAAAAATCAATAAAATATTGGGGAGAAACTTTTTTTTTAAATGAGTTTTATTTGTTGCACGTATTTATAGTGTGACTACAAAAAGAGGTACTCAACAAAGAGGGAAGTGAGGAAGTAGAATAAAATAAAATAAAGTAAAAAGGAAAAAACTGGCAAAAAGTGAGAATAAGTATAGAGTTAGAGGCGCCGAGGAAGCTCTTCTTCCTGAGACCATCGGGTAACACTATAACGAGTGGAGCTGAGAACTAGATCATTAGTGAAAGGCTTGTTGTTGAAAACGCAGCGCCAGTGGGCTTTCCATAATTCAGATAAGGCGATATACAAGACAACGTCGCTAGAAATATGGGTGAAGGCGGATTGGAGTCGT
>JNDS01002424.1:0-25840 GCA_000697035.1 Rhizopus stolonifer B9770
AAAAAAAAAAAAAACCTTTTTTTTTTTTTTTTTTTTTTTTTTTTTTTACTGGAAATCAATCAAACACATGAAACAAAAGAAGCGTTACAAAGAATAATAAAAATAAGAAGATGCTTATTTGTGTTACATGTACAGCCAATAAAAAAACAAAGTGTCATGTCATTGTTTAGTGAAACTCTGTCAAGCATAGACAAAACGCATGGGTGGTACAATAAAAAAAAAACAAGCCCAAAGATAAACATTCAAAATGGGGGACTAAAGCACGTTGACTTCTTTTATAAATACTTGTAAGAAAATAAAATAAAAAAAACTAGAATTTTTTCAAGTAAAAACTCATAGAATAAAAGCAAAAAAAGGGGTGCCTTCATTAAAGTTCATGTGTCAAAAAAATTATCATATGAAAACGTGTAACCTTTCCAAACCCAAAGGGTGATATCAGTTCTAGGCCGTTTTTAAGCAGACTTTTTGATCAAGCCAAATTTTTATAAGGTAAATGCTTACTACGTTCGCAATACATTAGTTCTACCCCAAACCTTACTCGAAGCCTTTGGGCAAGCTTCAGTTCTTCCCATCAACTTTGAAATATAGATAATTTGGGCCTGATATCTTTGTGTTTGGGTCAGCCAAAAGTCTGTTTAGTATAAAGTTGTTTTGTTGTGTTTGTACACCTAAAACTTTCCCAAAAAAAAAAAAAAAAAAAAAAAAAAAAAAAAAAAAAAAAAAAAAAAAAAACAACAACAACAACAACAATTATTAAAAAAAACATCTATAAAAATATCTATCAAAAATACTTATAAAAATATCTATTAAAAACATTTATTAAAAACATTTATCAAAAACATTTATCAAAAACATTTATCAAAAACATTTATCAAAAACATTTATCAAAAACATTTATCAAAAACATTTATCAAAAAAAAATCTATCAAAAAAATCTATCAAAAATTGCAGAAGCCATTACACTTTGACAGTCTAAACTATTTTCTTTAGAGAAAAGCACGGGATAAAAGCCCTTGATTATTTCTCAAACTTTTCACATCGGGGTTTCTGGATGTTGGTCTAGCTTGTGTACAAGTGAGTGTGAATTCCAGCTTTTCAGTTATGTGGCGATAGGCAGTTGATGGATTAACGGATAAATCATCGAAAGCAGAACAAAGAAGTTAGTTAAAGCCCTTCGAAATACAAGTAAGGTACTTTTTGATGTGGTTTTCAATGAACTTAGAGTGTTCTTCCGTATATTCTATACTAGTAACACACTTTGTTTGTATCACACATAGGATATAGTGCCATTTCGTACTTGTTTCAACTCCGGTACTTCATTGTGTTCTTTATACATCTGTATAGCTCTGTTTTAGCTCTGTTTTAGCTCTTGTAGATATCACATTTACCAATAGCGTTCATCTAGTATTCTTTAGGATGGCTCTCTACTAGGCCGTTATATTGTTGGTGGATCAGTCAGATATATCAAAATTAAATTATATAACAAGATAAATGGGAAATGGATATAGAACCCAATAAAAAAAAAAGTCGTTGATCCTGTTTATGCTCTTTGACTACGGGTTCTCTTAATACATACAAGCAAAGTTTCAAATGCATGATTTACCCATATATTTTCCAGCACTGAAATTAATAGAATGAAATGCTTTAATACAACTACGTTCAAAAAATTCACTGTATGTTGTTATATTTTGGAATAATGTGTGTAATAACAACAAATTCGAAAAAATAGTTATATCTTGGTGGGAATGGACGTTGCTTCTCAAAAAATTATAACAAAAAAAGAGATTAACTATATGAACTTGGTCGCAAAAAAAAAGGACGCACGCTCTCTCTCTCTCTCTCTCTCAGCGTTGTTTTCATCTTCCGTTATCCTTTAGCTTATTTCAATCACAAAACATTCCAGCTCACACTGTATAAAGTATGTCAGTCAAATGATACTGAGGCTGGTTTGTTTACTATTAATACCTCAACAACTACTGGCAGGTGTACAAGCTCATGTTCTACTTATACCAGTGAAAAACGTTTAATGGTGGGAGATTTCATCTGAAATAATGTACATTTGAGCCCTGTCAAAGTATTATGCTAGATAACCAGATATTTTTCTAGTATACGGCTAGCAAAGTGAAAACATGCTTTCGACTAAAAGTCCAAGTGGCATGGGATATTTCGTTCCTAAAACACAGCTATTGTTCCACTGATTTTTTTCTCTGCTTTAAAAACTTTGTATAGTCATCCACCCTCTCTGATACTGGCTTGTCTGGCCTCTTGATTTCTACAAAAATAAATACAGTCGACTCACTTGTGCTTTTTTTTTTTTTTTTTTTCGAACCAGTGATAAGGTGCATTTCACTAATAACCTGCAAAGATCAGGGGTCAAATCGCGAATTTAGAATTTTCTCAAAAATTAAAAGGTTTCTTTATTTTGAATAGGTTTTTTGATGATTTCATTTAAAAAACTCTTTTTTTACTAGTGAAAGTGGCGTAAAAACTTAGTAATAAACAAAATCAAGTATGCATTTTAAAACCTTAGCACAGAAAGACACAAAAGTTATTTTATTTTTATTTTTAAGTTAGCACTTAGTGACGTTTCCATGAACAATTACATTCGTCTTGGAATCAATAAATTTATTGATTTTTCAATACTGATTTGTCTCCACGCCAGCTGTAGCATTGCTATGTTCAAGTTGTGAGAACTTTCTTCGTACAAATCTCGAAAAAACTTGTGTTCCATTTGCATCCATAAATTTTCAATCGGGTTCAAATAAAACAAAAGATTTCTTCGAACTTCACAAGGTCATGCTCTCATATCCACAGAGTTGTTCATGACAGTTTTTTTTCATTGTTTTCCAACAGAAATCTAAAGATGCCTCAATTATTCAATGAAGATAAAACTAGAACTATTGATCATTTCGGGCATGGCCAGAGTTAAAAGGATACTCCCTTTAGGTCTAATACTTCGGCTGGGACTGTAAGCAAAATTATTAAGCCTTACAAGAATGAGGATACCGTTGAAAAAAAAGAAAGGCACTGGAAGACCCCATATTTTATCAATAGAACAGGAAGACTCTTGCGAAAAATCTTAAAGCCTCACAGAGGCATAAACGCGCCGAAATCCAGAAAAAACTGTCGATAAAAGTAAGCAAATGGTTTATCTCCCTTGAGCTTCATAACATGAAGATGCACAAGCTTTCAACAGCACAGAAGCCATCCATTAATTAGGACCATCTAAAATCAAGACTTGCATTTGCTAAAGAGCACAGGAATTGGACTTTGGAACAATGATGGAAGTTCATTTGGATCGGTGAATCTAGTGTGGAAATTGGAAAAGATGTAGGCCGGCATGAGGTATGGAGGGAATCCTTCGAAAAGTATATTAAGTGCTGTCTAAAGGCAACATACAAAATCGGAAGAAATTCCATTATGGTCCAGGGTGTAAAAGTGTACAGAAGGAGCCAACTCTTGCCATTATACCAAAAGGAAAGAAGAATGTGGACTTTATAGAACGTTTATAAAATCCAGTATTGCTCGACTTTTACAACAGCGTCGAGGGTACTGTTCTGGTGGAAGATAACGCGCTCATTCACTCGGCAGCAACAGTAAAAAAAAATGGAGATCCAATCACGGCATTGAGAAATTACAGTGGTCTGCGCAATCTCCAGATCTCTTAACTCACTAAACATTATTTACAGTTCTTTTTTTTTTATCCTTTTTGGAAGGTTTTTCTCTTTTCAAGTTTGAAATGTCAGATTTATCAGCTTGTAAGTGAGGCAGACCTAATTAACAAAGGTATATATAACGTTTATGATTTTCATTTGGATTTTGCAACATTACAAACTTATCTTAATGTAACAAGATATCTCTCTTCAAAAATTTGTGGCAGAGAATAAAGTTTTTGTTGAAGAATAAATTGTTCAGTTTGACAGTGCAAATCAATCTAAAAAGAACTTACAGGCCAAAATGATAAGAGAGTTCAACCGTTTGCATCCAAAGAAAAAGAGGGTCCTTCCTGTTACATTATCCATTGATCTTTTATTTGAGAACGTCATTTTAAAAGAAAGAGACATTACCACATTTGAAAATCCTCGAAACAAGGCGAAGATTTTGTTAAGTTGGAAAGAAAAAATGAAGAAGCTGAAAAATACTATGAGGATACTGTCAACTACCACTGTTGTCTGAAACACATAACCGCAAGACAGTCTGATTTTTACGGGCAAACAACAGCATTTCAAGAGGCGGTGATAAACTCGAGCCATCTATTGGAGTTGTATCCAAAATTCCATTGTGAAACAAACTAGATTGAAAGATACAGGAGTTCGTGCAAACGTATCGCAAGACGCGAGTGCACGTACAGTTGTAGAGATCTGAAAGAAAACCTTGAAGAATACATGGATTCAATCCCTGTGACAGAAGTAAGGAAAAGTGAATAATTATAAAAGACTAATATTTTATACAGATAAGAAATCATTAAAATCACTATTAGAGATACGATCTTTACATCCAATAGAAGACTGTTGTAAAAAAAACCCTCTAGTTTGAAACATGTATGAAGTGGATATATATATATATATATATATATATATATTTAAAAAACATAAAGCGTTCTCACCTCCCTAAACGTATTTCAAAATCATTTTTTTGCAGATTATTAGTGAAATACACCTTGATGCCTGTTATAATATCACTATATTCGATTTTGTGATCCTGATATACTTTGATCTAAAATACTACTAGATCAACGAAGTTCTAACTATAAGCTACTGAGATAATTTATATTTTTGCTTATAGCATTGAAAAAAAAAAAATAGAATAAGAAAAATGTAGAACAATACGAAAATACCTTCCAAAAACAATACGTGATTTTTGCATCGAGGTTCAATAGGTGACTAATATCTTTTTGACTGTATTTGTCAAGGCAACAAAAATACGGTGATACATGGTTTTTACAATGGGTAAGACCAACGCAATTACATTGTATGCTTTGTTCAATGTATTAGATTTATTGTGCTTGAGAAATTTTCCAATTTCACATGTCCTCCACTTTATGTGAAAAAATATCACTTGCTTGTATCACTGTAACAATGTATGCATACATATCACAATTAAACTTTCACCTGAGGTGTAACAACTAGACTTAGAGGAAGTTTTTACAACTATGAGTCCTCAGAATAGATCTGTGGATTCCATTGTATTCTGTAACCGTTTTAATATTAAATACACTCAATGTTACAGAAAGAGGAGAAAGTAGTACAGTAACCCCCATTTTTTCAGGAAAAAAAAGGGTAAAAATAGACACAAGGTCGTGGAAATAATGCAAATATAATTTTTCAAAAAGACTCCATAAAGAAATTGCTTCATGATTATGAAATTGATATTAAACAACACGAAAATACAATAAATCTCTATAAAAGATATAATAAGCACATGTAAAGCGAAACTGAGTAAAGTAGAGCACACTTTGAGATTCGTTTTTTTTTTTTTTTTTTTTTTTTTTTTTTTTTTTTTTTTTTTTTTTTTTTTTTTTTTTTTTTTTTTTGCAGAAATAAGCTATAGCTACCATTTCTGTTAGCTGGAACATTCCTTTTTTTTTTTCGGGGAAAGAAACTGGTAACCGGGGATAATTAAATTTACGCGTCTTGTATGCACAAACGGTAAAGAAAAGTTCATGCAGTAAGAAGATCAAATGTTCCCTGATTAACATGATTAAACATGTTATACTTCCCTAATTGTACCAAAATTTACAAAACTTCATGACTGCTCTTAAAAACCAAAGAATTGTGTAGACAACACCTACTTTCTTTGTCCAGTATGTGTCACACTTAAATCAATATATAAGCAAGGTGTTAAGTAAACATATTTTTTATTCATTTCAAGAACAAACAAAGCATGGTTTACACGAAGCTTGTCTATTTTCTCTTCATTGCCAGTCTGGGGCTGGTTTCCGCTGATGTTACTTCTATTTCAGAATGCCCAAAACTTGCTGCTAGAACATCGGCAGCTAAAGATGTAACGGATATTCGTATGGATGATATTAAGGTTGTTGCTGCCTTAGGAGATAGGTATAGGCATATATTACTGTAAGAAAAATTCAAGCAAGGCCTAACTTTCTTTAAGTATCATGGCTGGCTTTGGTATGATGGGCATTAACAACGGCAAAGGTGGTACCGGCGTTTTGAATTTCAGCTCAGTTATGGAGTACCGCGGAAACAGCTATGGTATTGGTGGCGATACAGGTGCTATTACTTTAGCAAACTTTGCCAAACATTATAATCCAAATGTTGAAGGTTCTTCAGTCTTGTCGCATCTTGCATCATTGTGCTATGGGCCTCTCTGTCTTCCTCCCTTGTCTATTTGTAAGTTTGATACTTTAATCAATTACAGAGAAAGATATTAACACTTCATTAGATCGCCCACTGAGAGACAACTTTAATGCAGCACAAAGTGGTGGCATGGCTATGAATCTTGATTATGAACTTGATTATCTTATTCTTCGTAAGTTCAATCATCTTGTGTATACAAATCGAATTAATTACCCCTAAAACTTTAGGTATGAAAACACAGTTTCTTCTTTCTGATAAATACTCCAATGCATGGAAAATGATTACTATTCAGATTGGCAGTAAGCTAAATTCGAATTGGCGATCTATGGTCACTAACACAAATATTTAAATAAGGTAATGATCAATGTGCATCATGCAACCCTCTTTTGTCAAGCCATACAACACCCGAAGCTTTCGGAAAATATGTTGAAGCAGCTATCAAAAGAATTCAAAAAGAAGTTCCTAAAACTGTTGTAAATTTAAGTAGGTCTTTATATATATTAGCAACATAATTAATCATGCCATTTAGTTGGTAGTTTCAAGGTTTCTGGTGTATCTACCTTAACGGCTAATCAAGCAGAATACTGTAAGCCCAATTTGATATTG
This sequence comes from Rhizopus stolonifer B9770, assembly GCA_000697035.1. Classification (NCBI taxonomy): domain Eukaryota; kingdom Fungi; phylum Mucoromycota; class Mucoromycetes; order Mucorales; family Rhizopodaceae; genus Rhizopus; species Rhizopus stolonifer. Next base: position 6,924 of record JNDS01002424.1, read on the forward strand.
AACAATAAGCTTGAGTGCAGCTGCTTTTCTTCTTCAAAGAACTTGGCAAGCATGGACAACACCGTCGATGGTAAAAAGAAAAATGGCATGGGCAAAATGTACATGTTTGAAGCTTAATTTGAGAAATAGGATACAACAAACAACTTGAAACAATTGCTGCAAAGTATACCGGAAAACCTGGAGGAACCTTTGCTGTTATGTATAGTCCTGCACCCATTGACATCTCCTCGTTCCCCATTGATGCTCTCAGGTAAAGATCTTCGTTTCATATGGTTTAAGATATGAAAAAACAAATATTTATATCCATATTATAGCAATCTTGATTGTTTTCATCCTAGTAAGAAAGGCCACCAATGGATTGCCAAGGTACTTAGTTTTTTTTCACATATTAATTCAACATCTAACCCTTTTGCGACTCACAGGCTTTCTGGAACCAAATGTTCAAGGGAAAATCTTTGAAGCCTTCAGTTCTAACCTTTGATTCGGATCTTAAGGTAAATGCTATACTTAAACGAATCATCATACTAATCTATGTAATAGATCCGCTGTCTTACTGAGGATGATAGATTGCCAACAACCTCTACTTAACTTGCCAAAACAGGAATGGCGTGATGGATATCCTGGCTGGTCAGATTATCACTCTTTTTTTTTATATATTATCTATCTTAATAAACATATATTATATTAACAAAAAAAAAAAAAAAAAATACATATTGTGATTACCACTTGCAGGTATTTTTTAAAATCCAGTTGTTATGCAACGCCTCAAAATACACCCCACAAATAATTCATATTTGTCCTTATGAAATTTTAAAAAAATACGCTTTATGCCTTCCTTTATAAACTCTGCTTTTGAGCAAATACGCTCACTATGGATACGTACAATATTGTACATTACACAGCCCATTTTTCAACGTTTATTACCTGATCCTTATACAAAAGCGGGGAATGTCCGAGTTGACACAAAACCGGCTCATGCCAGTCGAATTACAATGACTGAAATCATCTCACCCGACCAATGTGATTTAAAGGTAAATTTGGGGTTCATCTTTATATTTTCTCGGGTTAAAAAAGCAGCTTTACTATAGGGATTTGCATACGCAGGTACAATATTGGGCTGGATAGATATCGCTGCTGGAATAGCAGCTAAGCGACATGCCGTATCTCCCTCGGTAGGTTTTTTGTTATCCAAAATATCCGGAAGCATACTAAAAAAGTGAAAAAGGTGACACGATCCGTAGACGATGTGGCATTTTTACACCCTGTTAAAGTGGGCGATATTGTAAGTTGAGCATGATTTTTAGAAAATACGAACATGAGCTAAAAAAAAAGATATAAAAACAGATATCCATCCAAGCTTCTGTGAATAAATCATGGAAAACATCTATGGAAGTGGGTGTGAAAGTAGAAGCCGAGTCTTCTTTGAGCAACGAGCGATTCTTTGTTGCCCACGCCTATTTAACATTTGTTGCCTTATCTCCACGACCAACAGCCAGAACACATGTTGGGCGAGTATTGTCGGAATTTCAACCGATACGAGTGCCTGAGTTGGTGCCAATGTCACCCATGGAAATCAATCGATTCTCAATGGCAGAAAAGAGAAGACAAGCTCGGTTTGGTCAAGAAAAGCCAAATCATCAAGAGATCAGGAACCTGATGAAGGAGTGGTCACAAGGCTTGAGGACAATGGCCGACGGAATAGCGCCTATCAAAGAGCATCCTGGATATTCCGCTGCCGAGCACTTTTCATCTGATGCCCAGGAAAATTCTTTTGTTCATGAAAAGACGGAAGAAGATGATGTGGTAGTAGTGCACAAAAAGGAAAGACGATTTTCTCAAGATCCACGTATGGTTCAACAGATAAAGGGAAAGCTCATGGACGATACCTTTGCGGAGGTAGTTGAATTGGTGATGCCTCAACATGCAAATACTCTCTCAATCACTTTTGGTGGCCGAATCATGGCTTGGATGGAGATTTGTGCTCGTGTGAGTGCTAATCGTTTGGCTAAAGCTTATTTATTGACAGCAAGGTAAAACGCAAAAAAAATCTCTTGTGAGTCATATCAAGTGGAGGAGACCAAATTTTTTTTTTGACTCACCGAAATCTATACAGCATCGACAGCTTAAACTTTATGGCAAGTTCTGGTGTAGGTGATGTAGTTACCATTAGGTCGGTTGTATCGAGATCTTTCAATTCTTCCATGGAAGTCTATGTAAGCGTAGAAGCAGGTAAATTTATATCAATGCAGGATTTCATTTCCGTTACTAAAGCATGGCTTTAGAAAACTTGTTAACAGGAGAAACAAAGTTTACAAATGATGGCTTTTTTACTATAAGTAAAAAAAAAAAATACAAATAATCAATGTGCCATAAATCTTTATTAATCCATCATTTAGCTGCTGTGGATCAAGAAAATGTCCCTGTTATGATACCTAGAATCATACCGCAAACTAAAACCGAAGTGGTTTTACATGAGGGTGGTCATGAAAGACGTTTAAGGCGTCTACATCAACGTCAGGAATTGATTAATCTCGTTAAATCTTCCTCTTCCAGATCTTAAGAATTATGTCATATAAATAAACTCAAACTTCTTTAAATAGAATAGATGCTACGATCATTTAAACACATACTTTCGTCGAGTGTAAAAAATTTGGCATGATTCTTATTTATCGCCTCTTAAAAGGCATTTGCATCTGAGATTTTGACTCAGGGTTTAGATGTGTCAATGAAAGACTGCTTTTTAATTACCCCGCTTAAATGTAAAAAAAGCCATTTGGAAATTATCTTTTTCATTATTGTTAAAAAAAAAAAAGAACTATGTCCTGCAAAACTGTACTCGCATCAAAAGTCTCTGCTTCTTTTAGGTATTATCATATGACTATATATAACAAAGCATGAATATCATTGTTGACAAGAAGTGATATAGAAACCAAATCAAAGGAGATATCAAAGAGCGTGATATTCGCCCAAAGTTGGTCGGTTTTCTTGCAAACGAAGACCCAGCTGCTATGAAATATGCTGAATGGACAGCAAAGACCTGTGCTGAAACTGGCGTTGAATTTGAGCTTCGTAAAGTTTCCAAGATGGATTTGGAAGAAAAAATTACTGAGGCAAACGAAGACAGATTAGTAAACGGTATTATGGTGTACTATCCCGTCTTTGGTGGTAAGCAGGTAAGCATACTTAATGCGGGGAGGTTTTCTGGTACAGAATATTAATAAAATTACTTTGTAGGATTTGTATCTCCAAAGTTGTGTTAGTGAACTTAAGGATGTTGAAGGTCTTGGCCACAAATCCGTACAAAATGTTTATCACAATATTCGCTTTATGGACAAAGATGAAACCATGAAATGTATTATCCCATGTACTCCTCTTGCTATTGTTAAGGTATGTCCATATATGTACTGAGTGTGATGTGTACAGGATTTAATCCAATTTTTTAAATAGATCCTTGAATTTATTGGTGTTTACAACACTGTCATCCCATACGGAAATCGACTTTATGGTCGCACAATCGCTGTTGTAAACCGTAGTGAAATTGTTGGCCGCCCTTTGGCTGCTATGCTTGCCAATGATGGTGCCAAGGTTTACTCGATTGATATCAACGGTATTCAACTTTTTACAAGAGGTGAAGGTATCCACTTGAAAGCACATAAGGTGGAAGACATCGAAACCACAGTAGAAGAAGTTATTCCCCAATGTGATGTTGTGATCACCGGTGTTCCTACACCCAACTATAAGCTTTCTAGTTCTTTGTTGAAGGACGGTGTTGTTGCTATCAACTTTTCTTCATTTGCTAACTTTGACGAAGACGTTAAATCACATGCTTCCATTTTTGTTCCTTCTGTTGGAAAAGTGACTGTAGCCATGTTGGAACGTAACTTACTCCGTTTGCACGACTACCAAAACAACTTGCTTGAAAAGAGCAAAGAACAATAATTTAAAAAACAGAAACACACTACTTTGTAAATAAAATGATCCATCCTATATATTTTTTGTTCTCTTCATTCATTGTCAAACCAAAGGGGATGGGGTGGACCGTATAATTGAAGTGGCGCCGAACACGTCCGTATAAATACAAAATATAAACTTTTTTATTGTTTGTTTACGTGCTCTTTCTTTTTTTTTTAAAAAAAAAAGTAAACAATAAAATATAACTAATGCCACGTGAAATCATTACACTTCAAGCAGGACAATGTGGCAACCAGAGTAAACACAAAGATCACGTCTTAACTTACTTACTAAATTGTCATTAGTTGGTAGTGAATTTTGGAAACAAATTTGCGCTGAACACGGAATTAGCAACGACGGCACTTTAGAAGAGTTTGCAACTGAAGGAGGAGACAGGAAAGATGTTTTTTTTTATCAAGTAAATAAACCTTTTGAAAAAGCCGAAAGCTTTCAAACCAACTTAAAATACATTAGGCAGACGATGAACATTACATTCCCCGTGCATTATTGTTAGATCTTGAGCCTAGAGTGAGACATTTAAAGTGACAATAATTTGAACACATATTAATAGACAAATATTAGGTGATCAACAACATTAAGGCTTCCCCTTTTGCTAATCTGTATAACCCCGAAAATATATTTACTACAAGCGATGGAGGAGGTGCAGGCAATACATGGCCAAATGGCTATTCACAGGGTGAAAAGTTTTCCGATGATATAATGGATATGGTGGATAGAGAAGCAGATAACAGTGATTCATTAGAAGTAATGGATATTACGGAGTCTGGGGACGAGAATGATACTTACATATGAAATTTGTTAGGGTTTCATGCTGCTTCATTCCATTGCAGGCGGTACTGGATCAGGGTTAGGATCTTTCTTATTGGAATCATTGAACGATCGTTATCCAAAAAAGTTAATTCAGACATATTCAGTATTTCCAAACTCTGAAGAGGTATCTGACACTGTTGTCCAACCTTACAACAGTATGCTTGCATTAAAACGATTGGTCAACAGTGCTGACAGCGTAGTTGTACTGGATAATGCTGCACTATCCCGTATTGCAACTGATAGATTGCATATCCAGCAACCCACTTTCGAACAAACAAATCAACTCGTGTCTACTGTAATGTCTTCGAGCACTACAACACTCAGATATCCAGGATACATGAATAACGATCTTGTTGGAATCGTTGCTTCATTGATACCTACTCCAAGATGTCATTTTTTGACAACAGCATACACACCATTTTCAAGTGAACAAGTAGAAAAGGTAGGTTTGTTGAACATATGTCTCTCTCTTTTTTTTTTTTTAGTAATTGACGTATATCTGCTTAGGCCAAGTCAATTAGAAAGACAACAGTACTTGATGTGATGAGACGATTGTTACAACCAAAAAACAGCATGGTATCCACAGTGCCATCAAAGCGTAGCTGTTATATTTCGATATTGAATATAATCCAGGGCGAAGTTGATCCAACAGATGTACACAAATCTTTGTTACGTATACGTGAAAGAAGATTAGCTTCCTTTATTCCTTGGGGACCTGCCAGTATTCAAGTAGCATTATCAAAAAAATCACCATATGTCCAAACACCCCATCGTGTCAGTGGGCTCATGTTGGCAAACCATACAAGTATCACATCACTATTTAAACGTACAAGAGATCAATACGACAGATTGAGGAGGAGAAACGCCTTTTTGGAGCAATACAGAAAGTTTTCAACATTTTCTACGGATCTAGATGAGTTTGACGATTCCAGGAACGTGGTTCAGGATCTCATTGATGAATATGAAGCTTGTGAAACTCCAGACTATGGCAATTATGTATGTTACTTTTTTTTAATTGGTCATAAACTCACATTGATTTTAATATATAGAGCGCAAAGCAAGCGACACCCATGGAAACAATCTAGATAAGAGAGTCGTTCTTTTTTTTTCTTCTACGCCTCATTAAATAAAAAATTGAAGGACAATCGTTCGTATTCAAACAGACAGTGAATTATAAAAGATTTATGTACAGTTGTTTCAATGCCAAAGGGCGGTTTGTTAAAAGTGCGGCTAATAAACTTCCCACCGTCATTTGGACATTTTTTTGAAATTGTTGGTCAAAATTTAGAAACCAATTGGTCAATTGGGCACGCCCTTGTAAGCTCGTACTTCAAGAGATGTTTAAAAAAAAAAATTAGTAAAGCCAAAACGGAAGTAGCGCTTACTAATTTGAAACGATCTCAAGTTGCTAGATTCGAATTATGTACAATCAAGTGGATGTTACCTAATTTGGTGTTGGCATTAACTTGAACTAGGAACTAAAATATTAATTTCGCTATTAAATGTCATTATTATTCTTTTGCATATATACTCCTGTTCAAAAGTTACCGTCGTTTTTTGAAATTTTTTTTGAGAATTACCATAAAACTCTTTACTTACCTGAAATGATTATAACAAAAATAAATCACGTAGATATACATCTTAATCATTACCTGTGCTTTAGTAGAAAAAAAAATTCTATTGATAGCCTCCATAATCATGTTTTCATCTTGTTCAACTTGTGTAAGTTCATCATCAGTTAATAAATATGGGGTTTCTTTGTATCCACAGAATTTTGCCAACAAATTAGCGATCTTGTTTGTTAATTTGTCGTTTACTTGGTGACTAGTGGTGGATGAGAGGATGTTCAAAATGGAAGAAATTTGTGTAGTTTTCCCATTAAGCATGTGTATTCTAACAATTTGGCCCCAAACAAAGATAGAGTGTTGCTTTCTTTTGCTTTTTTTAGAGTTGGTCATATCTTTTAAATCCATTTTTATTTTTGTTTCGCTGATATATCTTCATCATTTTTAATTCTAAACACCTCTTAAAGTGCGAGCTCACAAGTAAAACGGATAATACTACATTTTTAAGTGTACCAAGTGTTCTCCATTCTTAAACAACTTTCAAAGCAATATTAAAACAAATGCAAGAGACAAATGCGGAGAGACATCTCCTTGAATTACAACTCAGATCTCAGCGATATAAGCGATTGCGAGGAACTTCAACGACCAGAGTGCAGCCACAAAGAAAACCTAAAATTCATTCTCCTGATAAAATTGTATTTGGAGATTTGAAGGGCACATTAGGGGAAAAGACTCTTTCCGTGGGCTATGAAGTGGAAATCAATGGCTGCAAATCAAAGTGTATTGCATTGTTGTCTCGCAATATCATCACCGACTTCAATAACGCTGATCAGCTGAAATTGATTGGTATCAAACTAAATCAGCTAAGCAGCAGATTCCAGTTAAGCATTGATAGAGTGGAGCGAGACATAACAGAACTACACAAGAGTACTTTAAAGGTAATATATAAACAACACAACTTACTATGTAAAAACCTGTACAAATACTAGACAAACAATTTAGATCGAAAACCGTGTTGCTGGTGAGACTTTCTTGAAGAATACTGAATCATATCATTATTCTAATTCGAATGAAAGAGGGACAAAGATGATATATGTATATATGTAGGTTATAACACTGTGAAATACGGACGATATACTGATCTAACACTCACACTACATAGTATGGATCAAATCATTAACAAGCCAATATTATTCCATCGTTCTTCAATAAACCAATTCTCTGAGATGTCGTTCCTGGTTAAATTCTGGGGAGCGATAATTGAACTTTTTTTTAATCCAAATGAGTGCTGTATACAATGATAAGTTACAATCTGTATTTTTAGTTAGGATCATGTATAATCATAATATTCACTTGTGTAGGGGCGACACGACTTCACCATATTTATCTGTGATCAATTTGCATTTTAAGTTGGGCTTTAGGCTTATTGTCAAGGATTTCAACAATGATGACTTAAATATTACCACCGGAGAGCTGGCGCGCCATTCGTCAACAACTTCGTCTAAAATGAACAAAGATTTTATAAAATCTGCCCTTACTACGAAAACTCATCTAAACGCTGCGTTGAAACGAATGTCGTACATTCCCCCAAATAAGATTAAAACCGTTGTTGCTCCCATGATTCAAATTATGGGATTATCTTGTATCGTATATGGCATGAATGTAGTTGACAAAAAGGTGTATACTTTGCAAAAGTTATATTCATTTAATTATCCCAGTATACTTCGTGAAGTCAAAAGGTGGAATGAAGGCGTTATTAAAAGGATTTGGCTTAGTGGAAGTAAGTGAACTACTTGAAACCTGATTATTTTAGAGGAAATGCTTAACTTTTTGCTTCCCTTTCTCGTTCTGCCATTTTTTACTTGGTCCTGTTAGTCAATGATTAAAAATATTGAAGCGATGATCATTGAGTACAGTAGAACACCTACTAATACCATGCGTAATATCAAGAATGGAAGAAAAAAGAGTACAATCGCCGCAACAACCAATATTGATGAATACATCTCTGCTGTTATACCATATCCCGATTCTGAAGACGAACAAGAAAACGAACAAGAAAACGAATAAGAAGATGAGAAGCAAGAAAGTGGAGGTGGTTATGATGTAACTCTATGTAATGGTGATATTGTGTGGTGATTCCTAATATATGTATACAATCAACTATCCCTTTTATACCAATAACCCCTCATTTATCGTAATCAATATGTTAAATAAACAATCCCTTATTGAATAGCTATAATAACTATTGCTTTAACTACTACTAAATACTCTATATTTTATTTTTATTTCGTTTAACTAACCAATGTGAAAGGTACTTCAAAGGCCATTAAAAGAAGTAAAGGTGCTCTATTAAACATATACAAAATTACATCCAGTATTCTATAGATACCTTCCTTAAATGCTTAAATAAAGAGTCTTATGCTGTTTTGACTAGGAATCGAGTCAAATTATTTGTGAATAGTGGGCAGTCTATTTTCACCTTTTTTCACTGGGTATTTTTGAAAACAGGAAATATCGGCATTCGGGGCTGTTAACATGAAACTGAAAGAGTTTGGAAATTTGAAGATAAGAAAAGCATCTGAAGAACAATTATCTGTTCCTAAGGTTACTACAGTTGAACACTATCTTCAACTCATTAGAGATACACGGATTTCATGGATAAATTTCCTGAAATGAAAGGTTACTTTATTATGGACAATGCTCCAATTCATGTTCCTGAAATGATTGAACCCATAATTATGCTGTAAGGTTTCACCTCAGTATATCTTCCATCTTACTCATCCGAATTAAGTCCAAGTTTTCTATTGCGTTTTGGGTTGTTGCCGTAGAATTTTCATCAAAAAAAAAATGGTTAAATGAGTTTTATGGGTCTCATTTAGCTTACTGACCGGTATATTAAGTGTTTTATTGATGTTTTTTTTTTTAACTGAGTTTTTCTAAGGTCTTTCTTTGCATGTCTTTTTCCATTTGCGAGCAGTGCCATAATTGACATTGGCTGCTATGGCTGCTTGCGTTGGTTTCATAAGCTTTTCCTTCAAAAAATAAAACTAACGCTCACAACCTTCGAGTGTATAGACATTATACTGAAGAACTCTCTCCTTCTTAAGCTAAATCTCTTTCATCTCAGCGTCGGCTGAAGATCTTGCTTCAACCTGAATGTTCTAATTTTAGATATACTTTCGAAGATCTATCAAACCCGTTCAGGGAAATGATTTATCTTCAAAGTAGCTCGGTGCTTCCTGAAATTACTTTTCAAGATGTTACCAGTGTCGTTTTCATAGAAAAAGTGAGTGTTTATGTTATGACACCTTACAAAAGTAAAATGAAGATCTCAGTAACGACCAAATGAAATTTACAAAAATTGACCAATTGAGTTTCAAAAAAATGACTAATTGAAGTTCAAAAAAATGTCCAAATGACGGTGGAAGCACTGTAGAAAGTTTTGAATTTTCAATAGAAATTAAAAGCAAGTAGTAGAAAGTTATGACCATTAGTAGAAGTTCTTAACCATTAGTATTCGTTTCACAAAAACAATAGAAAACAAAACGCCCTTTGGCATTGAAACAACCATACAAGTACGAAAGTCACGTTTATCTTTCAACTCAACGACCAAACTGATTTCTTCTTCTTTTTTTTTTTTTTGAAAGTAAAATGATTCCTGACAACGCAGTACTAATCAAACAAGGTGCTGAAGCTGTAATGTTTTTTATTCTAAAACCAAAACGCGCGATCGTACTTACTCTCGGGATTATAGAAAGTTCTTCGATTGCCTACTTTTCTTTCTTTACCCACTGGCTGCATTGCAAAAGAAAGATTCAAGAAAACTTACCGTCATCCTGATCTCGATCAACAACTTACAACAAAAAGAGTTATTCAAGAAGCTCGTAACTTACAAAAATGTAGAAAGGCTGGAATGGATACACCCACAGTGTATTTTGTAGACACTGATAATTCCACAATCTACATGGAAAATATTGTTGGTTTAACAATTAAGCAAAGACTTTTAGACAACCAAAAAAACGACTATAAAGATGTTGATATGGGTTAAATATAATAGAAGAGAAAAAGAGGAGACAATGGCACTAATTCAGTTCTGATAAATAGATTCTTTGGCTAAGAAGATGGGTGAATCTTTAGCAAAAATGCACAGCTTGAACATTATACATGGCGATCTTACTACTTCCAATGTCATGCTTCGTGAAGAAAGTGACTCGGTGGTAAAATACTGAAAAATTTGTTCTCTTTTTAATTATCCCAATTTTAGGTTATTATCGATTTTGGATTGAGTTATACTTCGGTTTTGCAAGAAGATAAAGCAGTTGATTTGTATGTTCTTGAACGCGCTTTCTTAAGTACCCACCCAAAGACAGAAACGATGGTAACATAAATGCCAAGTGTTTATTTTTGCATACAACTAAAAAAAGGTCTAGTTTGCCAAGATTCTAGAACAGTATTCAGCTTCTTACAAACAATCTAAGCCCGTTCTGTCAAAACTAGAAGATGGTAAAGATATTTCCGCAAGATGACATAATGTAAATAACAAATTGTTTAGTGAGGCTACGAGGACGTAAAAGAAGTATGGTTGGTTAAAAACGCGTATCCTTTGTTACATTTTAAAATAAAAGAGCGAATGTAACAAGTGCCGTTTACTTTTATTTAAAAAGCAGATCATAATTTCCGCCACTTTTCCCATTTTAGGTTATTCTTTTGTTCTTTTGTTGTAATGAGCAAACGATTTCAAAATTTAAACAAGTACAGGAATGCATTTCCAACTGTTAGCAAAAAAGAGGTATTCTTTTCAAATTTTACTTTTATACCAGCGTGTTATTAAAATCATGTATAAAGGAATGCTATGCGGATATTTTGGTAGGCACCTCTTCTTCTGATGCATCAAGTTTCATTCAGGTGAATCATCGTTGGATTGCCACTAAATGGGGTGGACGTAAGTCAAGAAAATTGGGGAGGGGAGTCAAAAAGATTGATATTTATAAAAATTGATTTGCATAAAAGATGGTGGGTCGATTGGACTTTTATCTGTTGATAAGCCCGGAAAAGGATGCGCAGACAATACCCGCGTATTCCATGCTCACGGATCAGCTTTATCTGATTGGTGCTTCTCAGAATTCAATGATTCTTTATTGGCAACTGGTGCTGAGGATAGTATGGTAAAGTAGCGAAGGAAAATAATTGAATATTTATTGTTCTTTTATCCAGATCAAATTATGGAAAATTCACGAAGACCAAGACCCTACATGTCAAATGTCAGTAAAAACCTCTTCAAGAAGGGTTGATATGATCAAGTTCCATCCTTCTACTGACCAAGTAAGAAAATCTACAAATGTAAAATGTTGATAAACTCAATTCTTGTGTTAGATTATCACATCTTTAGGAAACGACGGTAAACAGGTCTGTATATGGGATGTAGAAAAGTCTGCAAAAGCATTAGAGGTCTCAGGAAGCTCTCCCATTCACTCTTTCTCTTGGAAATCTGATGGGTCACTTTTGGCAACCACTGGAAAATCAGTAATTAACGTTTGGGACCCTAGGTCAAACGATGGTCCCGCTTCGGTAAGCATGCTTTTTTTTTTTTAACAAACAACAGTAATACAAAGATACATTTCAATAACTGATATACTCTCTTTTTTAGACTGGATCAGGCCATGATGGTATAAAAGGCTCAAAGCCTGTATGGCTTGGAAGTTCCAATTACATATTTAGTGTTGGTACAGACAAGGTAATAAACCGAGAAAATGGAACAAGTCATTTAGCTGACTCATTTATTACAATTAGCTACGTAGTCGCCAATACGCTTTATGGGACAATCGGGATTTATCTAAGCCCCTGGTGTCCAATGGGCTTGATTCATCTACAGGAACTCTATTACCTTTGTTTGATGAAGACACGGAAACTATCTACTTGATTAGTAGAGGTGATTCAATCATTCGGTCACTCCAAATATCCAATATGTACACCAATCCGACTATGGAGCTTGTCACAGCTTACGGACCCAATGAAATCATATATGGTGGTGCTTTATTACCAAAGCATTCACTTGATGTTATGCATGCAGAAATCGCCAGAGTTATGGCAGTATCTGGAAACTCTATCATTCCAATATCATACACTGTTCCAAAGAAGGTAAACTTTATATAAAGCAAAATAGTACTGTAAGACCATATCAGCATAACATACATTTTATAAAGTCATATTTAGATTTTGATGATAATTTATTTCCTGACACTAAAGGAACAGGTAATCCATTTTTTTTTTAAAAAAAAAAAAAAGATAAAACTGAACCATGTTATTCATCAAACTTTTTTTTTTTTTTTTTTTTTTTTTTTTTGTCAACAAAGTATCAGCATTGTCCGGTTCAGAATGGTTAGAAGGAAAAAATGCCAGTGTTGGTAAAATTTCTTTAGATCCAAGCAAAGCATCACAACCAAAAAAGGAAACACAACCTAAAGAAACGCCTAAATCAAATGATAAAGTATCAGTCGCCGAGGCCCCAAACACAAATAAAAATCAAGATGATAAAGAAAAGGTGATAATGATTGCTCAACAGAAGCAAAATCTTGAAGAACCCAAGACTGAAACGGAAACGGAAAAATCTCCCAGTAATGTAGAAGTTGAAAAAAATAAGGAAACTGTCAAAGAATCTGAAACACCTACAGTCACGAAAAAGGTTTTACCCAAGTACGGATCTACAGAAATATCAGCATATAAATATATTTCTGGGAAAACATATCATCCTAGTACCCATTTTGATGACTTGAGAGGCCTTAGCATTAACAAAAGTGGTGACTGTGATCTGATCCAGGTAAGGATAGTATGTTATAATGATGATAAGCATACTAAACGATCGTGTTTTGTCAATAGGCGAGCAGTAAATTTATTGCTGTTCCTATTTCCGGACCTGGTGGTCGCATTGGCATTATTAATGCTCAAAAACCCGGACGTCTCCCTACTCGTGTTCCTTGTGTGCTTTGCGGATCTGAAGTCACTAACTTTAAGTTTGATCCTTTTAATCCCCACAGATTAGTGACAGTATCTCTTGACAGTAAAATACGTGTCTGGGAGATCCCAGAGGGCGGCATTGAAGAGGATATACAAGAACCACAACATGTATTAACAGGTAAAAAGATTATTATCTAGAATACGATGAAATAAGATAACTAACAAGAAAGGTTTTTCTCTTTTTCTTTTTTTTTTAGATACTACCATGGATAAATTAAATTTAGTCGAATTTCATCCCACTTCAAGGGATGTTCTTTTGACGGCCTCACAAGATTTAGACAATCCTACCATCCGCATATGGGATCTTAAAGAACAAAAGGTCAGAATTAAGTTGGATAATATTCATAAAAGTACTATTTTTGGTTGCGCCTGGAGCATTGATGGCAGAAAAATTGTAACTACAAGCAAGGAGAAGTTAATCAGAGTTCTGGATGCCAGAACAGGAAATGTGCTTTCTGAAGGACCATCTCATGATAGCTTAAGGCCTTCGCGTGTTCAGTGGCTTGATTGTACAGGTGAACTTATTGCTAGTGTTGGTTTTGGTCTTGGATCTTCTCGTGAAATGCTACTTTATCGCAGTAGTGATTTATCTAAACCCATCTCGAAAAAAACAATTGACGTGTCGCCTAGCGTGATGACTATTCACTTTGACCTTGATTGTCGTATAATGTTTGCTGCTGGACGAGGTGATAGAACAATGCACTGCTATGAAGTTGAGAATGATAAATTTACACCTTTACAAAAGATCGAAGCAGATTCTCTTCAGCAAGGCTTCGTCTTCTTACCAAAAACGTCATGCAACATCAAGGAAGTCGAAATTGCAAAGTTCTACAGACTCTCACCAACTTCTATCGAGCCTGTAGGAGTGCGCGTGCCAAGAGCTAGAGTAAGTATAAGAAATATAGTTGTTCATTTTTAATCTAATATCTTTGCTTTCATAAAGCCTGAATTCTTTCAAGATGACATTTTTGTGCCAACATTAGATGTTGAGCATTGTTCTCAGGAGGCATGTGATTGGTTTAGTGGAAATGATAGAGAACAAGATATTATTTCGTTGCAGCCTGAAGACATGAAAGCCTGTGAGTATTAAATTGGTTAGGTAATATGTTGACTATACTAAAAAAATATCCTTTCAGTGTCTATCGCTCCCCCTCCCCCTTCACAAGCCAATTCAAAGGCCAAGTTTGAATTGGGAAAAAAGGTTGTTAGTGAAGATGAAAAGAGACAACAGCTTATGGATCGCATGTTTAGTACAGCTAAAGAAGTCGACAGTGAAACAGAAAAATCCGAAAAAACAGAGGAAGAAGAAGAAGTTGCAGAAGAAGAATGGGATGAATAAACTTCATATGTCATTGTTACTTAGTTGCTTAAAGTAATGTTTTTATTTTCCTGTAAATGTGCAATTTTTTTTTTTTTTGAGATTCAATCGTCTTCATTAACGATCTCCACATTGTCATTGATCCACTCAAGTAAATTTTTAGATTGAAAGATCGTGCCAATGTTTTCAGATTGATTATTATCATGGCTTTCATAGACAGGACAATTGCTTTCTTGCAAGACCTTTTGAATATAAATACCCGTATCTTCCCATAGTTTATCACATGAATTCTCACAAATGTAGGATTCATCTTCATGCTTTTTGGGTTCTTTATAATGGCCTTTTCCCGAACCCGGCTCATTTCTCTCGCTCATCTTTGAAAACGTATTGGATGCTTCATATTCGTCTTCATTTCGGATCTCTTCCAAAAGATCGTCTTCATCAAAGTTAAAAATGCTAATATCTATGCCTTCGTTCTCAAAAATATCATGCACAATGCTATCTATAAGGAAAATAAACAAAGCTTGCACAGAAAAAAAAAAATGTGCGCCAAATGAACATACCCTTTTTTTCATCAGTTTGGATCGTATTGTTTTGGCTTTCTATCGTTTAAGTTATTAAAGTGTTATTTTGCATATTCTTTCCCCCCCCCCCCCCCCTTCTTTTTTTGGTAAAAAAAAAAAAAATAACCTTTGAAAACAGCCATTGGGGGGAAAGATAATTTTGTTCCTGAAATCTGGTTTTGAAAAATATGATCTTGTTTTACTTTTTTGAATGGACTCTCGTAAACTGATAAATTTTCTTCAATGGCTGGCCTTTTTAGAATTTCAGAAAAAGCACTGACGTTGCTGTGTTCTATTTTACAGCATGGGTGTGCGCAGCTACATTAAATTCGGTAAGCCAAGGTAATAAAATTATACGTGAATGTATTCTTACTCCTTTTTGTTTTTACATCTATGTTTGCATCTATATGAAGAATAAGAATTAAAAGATTACTATCTAAGAACATCAATTTACTTACGGCAATGTAGACTTTGGCTGTCTTTTTATAGTGTTTTGTGTTTTTCTTTCGTTTGCTTCAATATTATGTTGCTTGCGATTATTTTCGATTTTTGAACTGTATCCAATTGGCCAGTCATTTCTTTTGTTATTTTGACCATCATTACCATGATTTTCGCTCGTGGAAGATTCGACAAAGGTCTCCCATAGCTTTGGATCGATGTCATTGTCGAATATCTCTTCTTCTTCCATTACTCTCGTATTGTCATTTGTATCTGTGTTGTGGTTATTTAATAAGTTTGATTGTGCAGAAATCATTATGTATTTTCTTGGATCATCATTTGGAACAAATTCTTTCATGACATTGACTCCCACTGTAAAGATATGTTAACATTTATAGTCATTTGGCTTTTGTATTCAAAAAAAAAAAAAAAAAAAAAAAAAAATACCGTAGTCCTCGCTTTGTAAATTGCAATAAATGGTCATGTTTGAGGACAAGATCTTTACTTCTAATTCGAAAATTTCCACATTTTTTTCTAATTTCGATATCCTATACATCAAATAAAATTAGAGATATTTACCACAATCTTTATCTTTATTTTATTTTATTTTATTTTATTTTTTTACAGAACACGGCGATGACATAAAAGTTTTTCTTCGTTTGTTTCGACCCAGAATTGTGCGTAGAAACCTTTATGCGCCTTCCATTGATTCATTTTCTTTGTGGATAGCCCAATTGATATAGTGAGAATAAGATTTTCATCTTTTAAGCTTTTCTATAAATTTTCAATGTCAGATTTTTTTTTTTTTTTTTTTTTTTTTTTTTTTTTTTTTTGTCTTGTATATTTTCTGTTTATACCTGCTCTACATTGAGATAAAAATCCGGGATTGTAGACAGAAGCTTCAATATCTATGTATGTTTTTAAGAGAAATATTAGTATATACTAAAATGAGGATTTTGTAATTCATACTGACCTGAGTGCCAAACGGAGGGTTTCTGTGAAGTATCTATAATGCTCCGTCAAAATCGGTTAAAGCAAAAAGGTATATAAAAAAAAAAAAAAAAAAAAAAAAAGATAGAGTAATTAAAAAATTACCGTCTCTATACGACTAGGATCACACCCTCTCAACTGATCAAAAGTTATCACGTTTGATGCTGAAAGCGTTTTGGAAAACTGAGGTCCAATTCCAGTGAGTTGTCGAATGACATATGGTGAATCAAACCACATTTTAGCTTGAATGCTTTGATACAACTGTACAGAAAACTTCAATTTTGAAGAACTCACTTCACTTGAACTGCATTCTATTAGACCTATTTAACATAGTCAATTGATAGATTTAAATTTTCTGAGTATAATCGTCACTTACATTTTGAAATTCGACTAGCATGGTTTAGAATACTAAGAGCTTCTACAGCAAGTAAATTATTACCAACATTATGCAATGATACGTCACCAAGAATACACTATTTTTTTTTTAAAAAAAAAAAAAAAAAACTGTTTAAACAATCAAGACCTGACTATTAACTTGATACCTGTATGAGTAGATACACTTTATCAGAAACTGAGCTAACTTTGTCAAGCGGATAACGAACATTTGGATCATTCTTTAAAGAAGTTAGAAAATTCTTTTCTCCTGAATTGTATCTGATGGTTTCCATTTCTTCTTGACAGTTGCTAACCAGTTTTAACTAAGAAAAGAAAAAAAGTAATACAACATAAAATGTGTGTGTTTTTAGTTAATAATTTATGAACTAAAATGCTTCAGACATACCATATCTTTCACCGAACCAAATTTCTTCATATTAATTATTTTGATCATTGTAGGAAATTTTATATAATATTTGTCCATAATGAGGCCATAATCTAAAGTTTTATATTATTTATCAAGATGGTACTCACTCAAAAAAAAAAAGTAAAGAATTACTGGTAGCTTTCAGTGAAGAATCATTTTGGTTCTCGATTAGGCAGTTGCTTTCAAGAGACTTCAGTTGTTTAACACAAATATCTAGAGTAAGAATATTAATAACGTTTCATTTTTCAACTCATAGAATATATAGTACTCTGAAGAACTGTATCTGGGGCAATATCGGATGCAGTTCCTATAGATTGCTGTAGGTTGTAATGAATAGGGTTTTGTGATGTCCGAACATATAAAAAAGTGGACTTTAGCCTACAAAAAAAAAGGGGGAGGGGGAGGGAGAGATATCCTGGTTTTAATAAAATATAGAAAAGGTAAGCAAAGTATTACCAGTGTATGGCTGTCAATGTATTTGTTATGGTGCCCAGGCAAACCTCAGATAATAAATGTTCAACCAGATTTTCGTGAAGCCTTAAAGAATGGTGTTTAGTATAAACACATTCCATATAGCTAAGAACTGAATTAATACCTGCTTTCTAAATTTGTTGTTCCTGATACTAGAGAAGAGTATCTTTGCCTCATCTGGTTTGTCGTCATGATAACAGCACTGCCACTTGTATCTAACCCTAATCTTCCTGCTCTCCCAATCATTTGAAGAATGTCGATATCAGAATATTCAGTCAAGGCACCATTTTGATAACCTGTAAATATATTTTGGTATAAATAATCATATAACTAGTAAATAATACATTTTCTGACTTAAAATTACCTAAAGTAGACTTTATAATGACTAAATGTGCTGGAAGATTGATCTAGTTATTCAAAGAAAATATGTAACTCGTTTTTTTTTTTTTTTTTTTTTTTTTTTTTTTTTTTTTTTAAAAAAAAAAAAAAAAGATTGTTTTTACCAATTACTTGTATATTTTTTTTCAGAAATAATTCTTCTACCAATCCGCGATCTGCATAGTCAAGACCAGCTACATATGTGTTAGAATTTTCGGTGATTATCTAAGCATACCGTGATGAAACGCTAATCCTTTTTGAACAAGTTTTGGTAGACTTTTGTTTTTGAAGTTTATTCCGTTGACATTTGTTATGTTGGGACTAATTCAACATATTTTAAAAAGATTGATTTGATATTTTTAGCATAAATTATTTTACCATAAGCTAGAAATCCCTTCTTTTTCCATCATACTTGAAATAACTTCACAACATTGTTGTGCGGATTTTCTTGTAGAGCAAAACTAAATAAAGTTATTAGAATACTTGCCCTATTTTTTTTTTTTTTTTCTTAAAAAAAAAATACTATCAACACCGGTTTGTTATCACTATGTTTTTTGATTATTTCCAAAAGTCTGTTTTTTTTTTTAAAAAAAAAA
>JNDS01002426.1:0-41960 GCA_000697035.1 Rhizopus stolonifer B9770
GTGACGTAATATATTTATCCTGAAGGAAGTTTCATAATAATTTAGCAGAGAGAAATAGCAGAGAGATATAAAATTTAATAGCAGAGAGAGATATAAAATTTAATGGCCGAAAGAGATATAAAATCTAATGGCAGAAAGAGATATAAAATTTAATAGCAGGGAGATATAAGATTTAATAGCAGGGAGATAAAGCATTGATCTTAAAGTGGGTAGGATTTTGAAAAAAAATGGCTGTGACTGTCAACATCTACTAAGGTATTTTTATCTTATATCGCCGGTTACTAGGTGCATATTTAGGCAGGTACAAAATATTTCTATATTTGGAGGTACATACAGTATTTCCAAAAATTAATGTCACTTTTTTTGAAAATTTTATAAAATAAATTATACAGAAAACGACATTTGGATGCGACATTAATTTTTGGAAATACTGTATCGCTCCTTATATGGGAACATAAAAATTTACGCGATCATCTTGAGAGCACCCTAAATCGGGGAGGATTTCCAAATAAACGTGTCCAATGCCTGTAAACCATGCTCCGGTTATATCATTGTTATATTTAACGATATCTTTAACAATATCGAAACGCGTAAAAGTTGAAAGATGAAATCTCAAACTTTCTTTGGGAGCAGGGAAGATGTCTGAGAGAAATCTTGTGCAGAGCGTTTGCTAACGAGTGTGCTAGGAAGGCAGAAAATGTGTGACCTTCAAGTACGATTGGGTTGCTTAGGGCCGAAGCGCAATTTTCGGCGAGTTCGATTATTGTTTCTTTATTATTTCGTTTGATAGATAGACTTAATCCCACGTCAGGGGAAAGGCTCCGCGTAAACTGGAGTGCAGTACTGATTGGATGTGTGAAAAGGCCTTGAGTACAGAATAAAAAACCGAATGAGTGAACGTTCCAGTTTGGAAGATGAAGGGTACTGCGTCATTAGTCGTCAAAGAAATTTTATTTTTTTGATTGGATTTAGTACGAGACTTTCCACTGGTAGCATCTGCATATGAACGAGTGAGAAAATGCTGAGAGTTGCCCGTATCAGATCTGGCTAGTTGGAATTTAGCAGGTCGACCTGAGATGACTCCACTAAATGGTTTACTGTCTGCCTAGTTGGTTAAAAATACAAATGCGGAAAAAAGGTTGTCCTTCGGTCTTCATTGAGATCATTCAATTTATACTTCTCAGATACATAATATTTAGATTGGCGAAAGGCCGGCTTGGACTGTAACTGGAAAACTAGTTGTGATAGTTTGTTACAAATCACCCAACGTCGTGACACAACTTGGAAATGAGAGTTGAAGTCAGTGTTTTGAGACAATCAACAAGATGACCGGTTAACTAGGCAGCAGAGAACAGTGTTATGAGAGTTTTATTTCAAAGAAAAAGTCTATAGTAAGTGATATTGGATTAGAGACATAAAGCATAGATGAGATGCCTTGATTTTAACTCCCCATCATTGTATTGTATGTACACCAGTCATCTTCAATTTAAATATATGAGGGGGGTATCTTGTGAATGGATTGTTATCTTAATCTTGCAACCAAGCTGGTTTATATGTTGGATCATAAGGAACCAGTGTACGATCAAACATTTCAATAAACTAAAAAAAATAATGGTTATGATTACCCTTTCTCTTTTTATGCTACCTCTTGATCAGCTAAAACTTTGGTGCCTGCAAATCTACGATATTCATCGAATATAGAAGTCATCGACCAATTTTGAATTCTTCTCAAACAACCGACCAAACAACCAATGCGATGTTTTCCCTTGAGACAATGAATTAAGATTGGGTGACATCTTTTATCAAGCAGTTTGACCAAGGCATGTGTGATATCTTTATGATTGACTTCAGAAAAGGGTTCCTTGTTACCTTCAGTTCGATATTGAAATACTTGAATATCTTCCTGTTTAACAAAGTGTTGCATCTCATCCGGGTAGTCCTCAATGGCAAAATATCTAAGCTTGTTAAATTTGAATCAAAGAACCGTGTACTTACAATATCGTTTTTAGTCCGAGTTTACGTAAAAAGGCAAAATTCTGTTTGTTGGGATGTCCAGAACGATAGACACCAGAAGCAATCATGGCAAAATTGAGTGGTGGAACAAGTGGCATGTTGGGTCGTGTGTAGCAAATGGAACAAACATCGGAATGATCTGTGCTTTGATGAGTCTTTTTCATTAGAATGTGTTCACTATTCATTTAAAAATGAAAAAAAAAAAAAAAATAGAAAAAAAAGGGACAACTCCGAGTCTTACTCTATTTAGAAAATAAAGGTTTGTGAACGTTTTAATTGTTGAAAAAAAAAAAAAAAAAGTATCGTTTTATGCTGTTTTAAACAAAAATTTAAGTAAGTAAAACAAGGAACGAAAGAATAATGGTTTATGTTTTCATGTGTACCTGCGTCAGTTTAGATATGATGTAATTCAGTTATTATAAAGATAAAAAAAAAGCTAGCTTGTCCCTCCCCCTCTTTTTTTTCCTATTTTAATTTTAATTTTATTAATGTCATCTCCAAAGCATAGCCATACATTAGATCCAGTAGGATCAAGCCACGATGTATTTTGTTCGAAAACAACTACGGACACAATGACCAGCACAAGTTCTAAACGACCTACTACATTAATCGAGACCGGACTACTCAATGCATCTGTTCGCTTTGAAGATGTAGAATCTGAGGGAAGACCGAGTATTTACCTTTTTATATTTGTCAACCCTCTTTCAGGCGATTGTAAAGGAGAAGACTTGGTGAAACTGCCTATTCAACATTTCAGACTCCGTAGATTTCCTCAGGTCCAAGTCGAGATACACAATATATTGGATCCAAGGGACCGAGACCTTGGGCTAGCCAATATCAGACTAGTAGAAGAAATGGCGAAACTGGGTAAATTACCTTCGCTGAATAAACACAATGAATCCGAGGCTGAACATAAAATTGGGGAGGCGGTTAGAACAAGACATATTCATGTTTGGAGTGCGGGTGGTGATGGGACAGTGATGAGTGTGTTTGAAATGCTTGTTAGTCACATGATCGATTTGGATATGATCTTCTTTTCTTGTAACTTCAACATGTATAAACAAGTATATTTAGATAACAATAATCAATTTTTATTTAGGTATTCCCTTTGGCACAGGCAATGATTTTAGTCAAGTATTAGGTTGGGGTCGCACAATTCCACATACAGACATTTTGGGCAAAAGGCTCTCACATCTTGAAGAGATTATTACCGAGCGTTTACAAAATTCAGAAGTGGCTCGTCTTGATATCTGGCAAGTTGAGATGTCTGCCCACTCGGATGGCTATGTCCGGTTAGCGGGACCCAAGCGAAAGGATGGTCATGACGTATTAGAGATCGCAAGCCAAAACAGCGAAGAAAAACTGATGATCACCAAAAAAATGTCTAACTACATGTCCATTGGTGTACAAGGCTATGTCGGAAGTGGCTTTGAGAAACACCGTGCTGGAAACCGATTGGTCAACATGCTTGTATATACCATCGAAAGTGCTAAATGGGTCTTTTGGCGGCGGTTTCCTTCTGTTACAGAGTTTATTGACAAAATCGTACACAAAGGCGACACAATTCTAACTTGCTCAGGCCCTGATGATAGTAATACAGATGTCAATGCAAATATAGATAACAAAATACCCACTATGAAAAAGCGATCAATTGACTTTGTCATACAAAATATACCACACATATGGTAAACAGCATTTCTCTCTTGATAGCCTTTTATTAATTTATGTTAGGGGACGAGAGGTGGATCTATGGGGAGATACAAAATATGGTTTGGATGTGATCAAGAATCGTTCAGGCGCTACAGATCCAAATAACTGGACACAACAACTCGCCAACGATGGTAAATTGGAAATTATGGCTATTGAGAATATGAGAAGTTACATAAAAGAACTGGCCAATATGCGAAATCACGTATTCCGTGTAGGTCAATTCGATGCTCCCTTTGACATTGAATTCTGCAAAAAATCAGATAAACGACAGAGTTGGTATGAAAACAGCTACAAAAAGAACAATGTAATTTGCATCATGTGTGATGGAGAATTTTATGTTATCAAGAATCCAAAGGCTTTGAAATTCAAACGATATGCTCAGATATGGACCTTGGGTAGAAATGACGAGAAAAAAATGGGTAGACTGGTTCAGGATGAACAAGCAATAGGTTTAAGACAAAAAAAAAAACCAATATAAAAAAAAAATCTTGTTTTCATTCTATTTACAATTGTTGTTGATGTTCTTTATGTTTCTTTGATACCACTGCAGTTCTCAAGAATTCATGTATCTCTCCTACTGCTTCAAAACATACTTCATGACATGCAGCGTACTATTGCAATCTTAAGAATTTTGTATAAATTTTAGTTTTCTTTTTTTTACCTCTTTTTCGTCGAAAAGTCCACTTGAATCTGACAACAATATAAAAGGTGTTTTACGTGAGTTGTCAAAAGCAAATGTGTGGACAGATTTAGCATTCTAATATAAAAAAATTAATACTGCGTACTTTGTGTCGAGCTTTTACTTGTAATTCAACAGCTGTTGGATCCAAAATGACTTGATTGGTTTTACTATCTACCATACAAGTAGCTGCTGCTGCAAGGTGTTTCAATGGTACTCCAGAATCTAATAGGGCCAAAGAAATGGCATTCACAGAAGCGGCAAGTGCTGATCCATCGTCTTTTAAAATTTGAATCGTAATCTGTACAAGTGTACGAGGCATCATACCGCCTAAAATGATGGGTTCAAAAGTAGTACGTAAAGTATGTTCAATCACGCGTTCTTTGGTGGTGCTTAATCCTTTAGCTGGTTTAAATACAACCTCCACTGTCGCTTCATCTAATTTCTCGTCACGCATTTGAACTTCTACTGGTCCATTTACTGAGCAGATCACAGCAGTTGTACCTTTTTTTTTATAATGAGAAACCTTATTTTTGAATTTTTTTTTTTTACCGAGTTCAAATCGAGCAGATCCATCAGCTCTACTTAATATGTTTTGTTCTGCAGAAAAAGGTCTTGATTCTTTATTGTCTTTACGTCTATCGGGTCTAGCTGCCATTGTGGTTCTTATTTTGTGTGAAAGAGAAAAGTTACAATGATTTGCGTTGAGAAATAAGAATAGAATTTTTAGTCTGGGGCAAGAATTTTTTGACCAATAGAAAAAATTTATAAACAGAAAAAAAATTTTAACAGTAGAATTATCGTACAGTTTATGAGTCAATAAACAAAAAAAATTGGGTAGCAAAGCAAAAGATTTGGGTCATTAGTTTTAAAAATGGGACAGGCAGTAAAAAATTGGGACGTGTACTTTCTAACTGGAACAAGCAATAAAATAGTGAGGTTGATTTCCAATTTGAAATTTACATGATTTCAATTTCTGTGGACGACTTGAAATTGCAAATTGAACTATTTCCTTATCCTCAGCAGCAGTTATAACACCACATTCTTATTCAAATGAAAAATACGACCTACATATAATGGGATATAAAAAAAGTGTTAATATAAAATATTTAGTCCCTTATTAAGCTTCGAACAAGGATGATATTAAAGTAAAACAATCTCGATAGACAACTTGCTTATTGAAACAAGCAAGTCAACTTTTTTTCATTTTAGTTTAGTCATAACTAAGGATATCATGCCAAACCTATGGAGATCGTTCAAAATTAAAACCATTCACATGCCTTGCAAATTCCTACAGCATGGGCTTGGCAACAACAGAGTTATGTTAACCCATTTGTAGCTGTGTTTGTTTATTAAGAAAAAAGAGCTCGTAAAATATAAGCACATGTGCAGTAGCCGCGCGACATAAGGGTGTTAGATATAAGGGTACACTCGATTTAAGAGTGAGATTTTAGAAAATTTTGGTCACCCTTAAATTGAGCGGCCACTGCAAAATACTTATAATTAATACATGGTTGAAACATTCTACGGAAAAATAAATAAATGAATTATTTGCGTACCTTTTTCCTTCTGTTTATTTGAATATTTTTTATGTTTACCTTTATATTCATGGGTTTTCTTCTTGTTACATTTGAATATTTTGATTTATTTGAATCAAAAGCTATTCTCATAAAATTAAACAGCAACAAAAAACATCAATTTTAAGAAATTTAACCAATGATAAGATACACAATTCACTGCATAAAGCGTTTAATTTTCGTACTTGTTCTTTTTTCTTTTTATTTCGTAGCAACGATAATGCGATTACCGAGGATTTAAAAAATATAAACCGCCTGTGTTTAATGAAGACGCTCATCATTTTTTTAAATGAACAGTACTGATAGTTGGGATTTTATAAAATATTATTAACAGACCGTAACAACTTGAATAAGAACAAACATTATCAAAAAATTGCTCTTGACCATGACACAAATCTTAATTGGATTTTATAGAGCTGGAGGGTATTCCAGATACAGTAGAGTATGCACATTTGTTGATCGAAAAGGAAAAGGTAAATGATTAATTGTAACTCGTTTAAAATATACAACTTACCATCTTGAGAAATAGCCAAAAGAAAAAAAAAAAAAAAAGAAGAAGAAGCATTGAAGGCTATTCAGCTAAAAGCGCTATAAAATAGAGAAAAAACAATAATCAATCTATAATAATCAATGGAAATAATAACATCATTGGCAATGTAGTTCATATGGCAGAAGTAAGATGTTTGTTTTGCGGTATCACAATTTTGTTTTTAATTTAATGTTTTTAACGCATTTCTTTACAGTTGTTATTCCATGTACGATACGAAGCGCTATATATATATATATATATATATATATTGCCAAGGGAAATCGTAGGACACGAGTTATCTTCTACAATAGAAGAAAGTGTTTACGACAGTAAATAAGACAAGCCTAAAGCCAATAGCATCACTAGATCTGGCAAGAGAGTACCATCCAGACCATACATGGACAAAGAAATTTACGACAGCCATTTGGATAACCACGCTATCGAAACACATCAGTCACCGAATATTTTTATTCATATATAGACTTGGTGCTCAAAAGTGTAAATAATTCCACTATCCATAATCATTATTAGAAATATTTTATGTATTCTATGATGTAGGAAGATATAAAACAGTTTAAAAAGAAATTGAGGACAGTCTCTATTGATTAGAATCAAATGAAAATAGTGAAGAAGAAAACCAACTGGAGCTTTTAGACAATTTTTTAAGGATAATATAAGTTGTATCATTAATGTATGCATTTTCAAGTTGAGTCTTACAGCTTCGTTTGTCATAGTTTCAGGATTTATAGCTCTAAAATTGATAATGACAAGTTTGAAGACACCTTTAATCAATCATTTATATGGTCGTACTTAATGGTTATTGCAAATGATATTACAATTGAAGATGTTAAGGCCGGCTTTCAATCGGGACAATCTCGCCTTAAAAGTATGATACAGCAATCGAAGGCCAACAACATTCTTATTGATGACAAAAACTGTTACAAAAAATATGGACTTATCAAGCTTTTTGGTCTCAAGAAGCTTGAGGTATTGTTGATTGAAATTTCGGGCCACTTCGGCAACAAAGACAAGGTGAAGTTGAACTTTGATTACCATAAGGGGATTTTCGGCATGCTGGCCATGCTCAAATCAATTGCTGATGATTATCAATCCGCATCAACTGAGAAGTTTGCCAGAGTGAAAATTTTCTTTTTGAATACCGCTGGCAACAATACATTTGGTTAGATGTATCTTCTATTTCTAATTTATTTCCCAAATGAATGTAAATAGGCACAAAATTACTTCTTTAGAGTATTTGATTCCAAGAAGAAGGCATTTTTGATCTCTGGCCATCAAATCTGATTCTGATGATAGAATTGAATTCGTCTTTATATTAGTCAAATCCTGTTGAAAAGCCAAGATTAGTAACGTTCTTAAATAATTTAACAAAATATTTAACATTGCTTATTACAAGATTCCATCAAAGCAATTGTAGCCCTCAGAGGAGCACACGAAGACAAACTCTGGGAGTTCATAAACTTCAATGAATTACCATCATCACTCAATGATAGTTTGAATCCTATCGTTTTAAAGTTAACCACAAAAAATTATAGCAGTAGAATGAATCATTTGGGCCGTTTTGTTCCCCCCCCCACACAATAAATAGGGCATATAAATATAATTTTCATATTTTTTGGCTAATTTTTATTGGTTAAATTGAAAACTAAAATGCAATAGTTGTGAAATGCAGTGAACTTATACTATGAGAATCCCTTTTTTTTTTTAAAAAAAAAATATATATACACCTCTTAACACCAGTATTCTTTCTATATTTCTCTTCCTTTATTTACTGTAGCTTCTTGTCAAATGTTTAGCTAACAGTTCATTGTTTTAATTCATTCAAGCAATATTCAGTCCCCGAATTTACGTCATCACTATTTGTTTGCATTTAAAATTTTTTCTTTTCCACTTTTTATTCCTCTCTTTTTATTTTATTTTTTCAAAATGGGAGATCCTTCAAGTCCAGTGGTAACAAATTAAAAAAAAAATAGTATTTACATGAAAGAGCTCCCAAAAAAATTGACACTACTCAGGATTATGTCAAACCTATCGATCGTGAGGAAATGGAGCGTGGTAGTCGTTCACGAAGCAGATCACCCATAACTAAACTCGATCGTCGTTCCGTCAGTCGTTCTCGTTCTCCTCGTCGTTACTCTCCTGATCGTCGTGTTAAACGTGATTCTCGTTCTCGTTCTCGTGACAGAAGATCAAGAAGAAGGTAAAGGATTAAAGGATTTTTTGACAGGATTCAACTGACATTGAGTAGTATTTCTCCTCGTCGCCGTAGTCGTAGCCCCCGTTATCGTCGTCGCTCTCCTCCTCCTCGCCGAGAGTAAGTTTTTTTTTTTTTGAAAAATATGTTTACTAAAATAATTGTTTTGTAGTAATGACAAGGAGTTTCATGGAACAAGAGTAATATTTGCTTTTTTAAAAAAAAAAAAGATTTAAAAGTTAACATGTGTTTTAATAGGATGAGCCTGAAATGTCCAATATTTTGGGTGTATTTGGTTTGAGTTTGAGAACCAGAGAAGCAGATTTGGAAGATGTTTTCCGTGAATTTGGTACTATTGAAAAAGTGACTATTGTTTATGACCACAGAGTAAGATATATTTATATACATATATAAAACTTTGTTTTATTAATGAAGCATTTTAGAGCGATAGATCCCGAGGTTTTGGTTTCGTATACTTCAAAGATCAAGCAGAAGCTACTCGTGCCCGTGATGCATTGAACGGTATGGATATTGACGAACGAAAAATCCGTGTTGACTACTCTGTCACACACCGCCCCCATACACCTACACCTGGTCAATACATGGGAGAAAGAAGACCTGATTACTATGATCGTGGTCGTAGAAGCTATAGAGACAACAGACGCTCTCGTAGAAGTCGTTCTCGTTCTTATGACAGACGTAGAAAGTATTATCGTTCAAGAAGTCGTAGCAGATCTTGGTCTCGTTAAAGAAAGAAGTATCACAAAACAAATTAAGCTTTTTCTACTCTCACTTTTTTTTGTAGTTTCTATAAAAAAAAGTTTCAAGCGTTTAACATTTCTTTTCCTGTTCTATTGAAAATAAAACTTCAAGGCTCTTTAAACAAGTTGTCCAAAAAAAAAAAAAAAGATTCTTTCAAAGCAAGTAAATTCAAGTCTACAATGAGGTAGGTAAAGAAGGAGAGGAAAATAGTGTTTATTTTGTAGAATAAATAATCAATTGTTGTATTGTTTCAACAAATTGATGAGATGGTTTGTTACAACCTCTTGTCGTTCTAAACTATCGTTCGGTTGCTCTATGAATGCTTGTATGACGCTGTCATTCTAAGAAAAAAAGGGAATATTAGCATTAGTTGGTTAAACTATAAATTACCATCAAATCATTTGTCACTGGAAGTGATTGGTTTTTATCCAATGTTTGTATTGTTCTAACGGTGTATAAGCAATTATGTCATTAAAGCATATTGTAAAAACTTACTTGCAAAATTCTTTTATTAAGAGTTGACAACTTGATTTTTTGGCATCTTCTTCTGCCGTCTTATGGTATGAAGAGTTAATATATATGTCAACTTGTCTTTATGCTTCTTTATATACTTTTTTACTTTTTTATCATTTTCCCATTGATGGTTAAGGATAAATGTAAGCGTATCGGGTGTCAAAATGGGTGGTGAGCCCCAATGGTCTTCAATATTGTTCAAGATTTCAGATATCCTTTCTTCTGGCATTTTTGTTTGTTTGTTGAGCTTTCTATCATGATTCTTTGGTAAATCAAAATACATTTTATTTTTAAAGAAAAAGAAAAGTATTTTTTTTAAATGCAAATCTTTTGAGTTTAAATGAATTATTTAAAATTTAAAGAGACGAAACAATGTGTATATACATTTTTATTGCATCGAATATGCGTAAACACTTTTATATTTATACACACAAAACAACGATTTACGATTTAAGTCTGGGTGGAAGCGGAGGTTTGGGCCGAGGTCTATTGGGTATAGTAGGAGGAGTAGTCATCTCCTCTCTCCTTCCACTTGTCTCATCCTGATAGAAGGGTACTGGCGTTGAGTTGCGTCTAGGAGGCAAAGGTGGCTTTTCTGGGTCACTCGCAAAAGAACTTGCTCTTAATCGTGGTTGCACCAATGACAGCTGGATCGGTGACAAAATATTCCCTTCTTCCTTGGAATCGCCTGTCTTCTTGTTGTTCAAGAATTCCTCTGCCTTGTGTACAAATGAATGTCGCTTTTTGGGTGATTCTGATGGTAAATAGTTTGTCAATTTACGAAAAAAGTTACTACTGCTACTCTTGATCGAATTCGCATCTTCTTCAGTCTGTTTGCCTCTCTTTCTTAGTGTACTTTTTTGAGTCTCCTCTGGCTGGACGATAGCAGTAGTAATCTCTGGTTCACTTTCTGGCTCGATCTCTGTCTTTTCTGATCGATCCTCTGCCTTTTCAAACACACCACCCTTGCCATTCGAGGGCCAAAAGGGTGTGTCATCCATATTGGGTAAAACAAATGTCTCAGCCATCACTTCTCGAATTCTAGACTCGATCGCATTTGTGACAATAGAGAGTGTAATCTGTTTATCGGCCACCACCGGAGTTGTTTTCCACTCCATCTCTGGCATCTCGTAAAAGGCAAGCCAATATCGATTGGTAGGCGGTGCCTTGAGTTTGAACACCAATCGACCTGTCAACCGTTTCAGTTGTACGGCCAGCACTAGATTGACTCGGATCGGCTTTAGTCGTGAAGAATAAGCCCAGTGAAGGACAGTCTGGATATGGATCGTAAGCCCACCGTGGTAGTCCAGCAGAGCATCCACCATCACTTCCCCTTCCGCTGTCAGCGTCGTCAATTTGGGGTCCGTCAGGGCCGGTACAGATTGCCCGAGATCGATCTTACTGATGGTGATTTCCTCTAAAAAGTTCGGTCGCTTCCTGTTGATCTTCTTGTTGATCTTTGCCTTTAGATAATCTTTGAACGTCTCGGTCTTGTAGACTCCCAGGAACATGCGGCCTAAAATCGCGTTCAACCAGCCCGTTTCTCTCTGACTGGGGGTGGACTGGACCCGAAAGATGAGTTCTTCGAGCGCGCGGGCGTCAAAATGCGTGCTGTCCATCATGACGTATTGGGCTTCATCTGGCGAGTCCTTGAGCATCCGGTGTGCTTCCAATAGACCAAAATACCAGTCTTCCTTGTCTATTTTGCGTTGGCAGTTGAGGTAGAGTGAGGTCTGTAGGTGGTCGAGTCGAATGACGGACGAACGGATAAAGTGCCGATGCTCTGAATCGTTCTCGGGATAAAGTGAGACGGTATAATCTTGTATAGGTAATATCCTAATCACTTTGTTCATTTGCTCAGAGTCATAACAAAAGAGTGTGCTGTGTTTGAGAATTGCAAAAGACATGCGGGGATTCTTGTTTGTTTCGGGTATTTTGGGTTCATAATGATCAGTCAATTGAATCCAGCCTTGTTTGATTGCATAATCTGAAGGGTTCTCTTGTTCCTTTTCTTCTGCTCTTTCTTTAGAGTCGGTTTGAAACAAGAAAGAGTAAATAAAGAAAGCCAAGGGTAAGAAGGTGAATCCGCCCAAGAAGTAAACAAAAACAAATTGGACAATCATTAAAAAGAGAAGGGAAAAAAAAATAGTCCCCGAAGACTTGTTTTGGGCAAAAATGTCACTCTTTCGTAACATTCGATTGGCCAAAGCCATCACATGGAATTTATCTGATTGGCTGATGATATAAATTGCATAAGTCAATTATCAGGGCTTTTTTTTTTACTGTAATTTGTGAATGACTTAAAAGAACAGTTTTATTATGAAAAAAAAAAAATCAAAGCTTTGGGCTAGAGTTGCAACCAAATTCAATCACCAGCTTACCAAATTGATCACCACGACTAAAAAAGATTTGATTAGCGATAAATTTTTGCCAGAATGGCGCGCTTACCTCATTGTCAAAATAGATTGTTCGACAGACTCCTTGCTCAAATTCTTCCATACTTGAGATACAACAGGCTTTATCTTGTGTTGGTCTACAAACGCAACCATTTTACAAAACTCTTCTCTTGATCCCATTGTGGATCCTTTAATCTCTATATTCTTGACTACATGAAGCATCGTCATATTAACACCTTCAGTCGCATTAGCTGTTTGTCCATAGCAAGAGATGATTCCTCCAGACATCATTAATTTAGGATATTTAGGATAAAGAGGTCCACCTGCACCGTCAATAATAGCAGCCAATCGATTACCTTCTAATAATTTAGATAATTCATCCAAACATTTGGCTAAACGAAAAGCATAAGTATTCTCTGGTTATCAAATCATATTGTCACTCACCATCTTTGTAATTTACACCTCCTTTAGCTCCCAATTCAATGGCCTTTTGGATCTTTTCTGGCGAAGAAGAGGTTACATAGACATGTGCACCTGCAGCTACAGCAAATTGAAGTGCCATAAGAGCTACACCTCCCCCAATACCTGTTACCAAGACATGATCACCCTTGCGCACTTTGGCTTTGGTAAATAAAGCTCTATAAATAAGATAAGTAAAATTTTATGTTGTAATCGCTTAGATTTTTTCTTTTACCTGTATGCTGTCACACCAGATAAAGGCAAAGCAGCAGCTTCTGGTAAAGAAAGATGTTCAGGACAAGCCACGATATCCTTCTTGTCTACAACCACTTCTTCTTCAGTCAAGGTACCAATAGCAGGTAAGAGACCCAAGATAGAAAATTTACCTTCGGGACCTCGTTCATCTGAATCCCAACCGATTGAAGGATTGATCAAGACGCGTTGACCTACAGTGCCGTTCTTTGTCACATAGCCTACACCATCTGATCCCAATACAGAGTCCATGACAATACCACCATATTGTTTCTTCAGG
The DNA here is from genome assembly GCA_000697035.1 of Rhizopus stolonifer B9770. Taxonomy (NCBI): domain Eukaryota; kingdom Fungi; phylum Mucoromycota; class Mucoromycetes; order Mucorales; family Rhizopodaceae; genus Rhizopus; species Rhizopus stolonifer. Next base: position 13,383 of record JNDS01002426.1, read on the forward strand.
ATCCAAATATCACTTTTTTTTTTAAAAAAAAAAAAGTAAGTTTTTCTCTGGTTGAGCTATTTTTTTTTTTTATACCGGTGATTTAAAGCAGCAGCTTGGATTTTGACAGCAGATTGATGACTATTCAATTCGGCAGTTTTGGTATTTTCCTTGACTTGGACTCCAAAAGTGAATTTAGAATCAAACACATTTGTTTCAGAAAGAATAGCAGAGACCATATTTAAGAGATAAAAAGAAAAAGAAAAAGATTATTAATCTGAAAGCTTATTTGAAACCCGAAAACACTAAGCTCCGAACTACGTCAAAGCGACTCATGTCAAGCGCACTCCCAAGATCTCACCTTCCCCACAAAATGTCCACCTAATCCTTGACACTTGCAAAGCGTTCATTTATGCAATTGACCTTTGTAAATTGAGGGACAGCTGGTCCACTTTATTTTGAAGTATCAATTATATTATGGAGCGAAGAATTATAGCTAAAAAATATCTGGTAACAAAAGCGTGCCTACTTGAATATTAACATAGAGAATAGTCAAATGTCACCCCCCCCCCCCTAAATTTTCTTTTTTGTACTATTCGTCACCTCCCTCACTTTTTTCCCCCGGTTTTTGAAAAAAATTGGGACGGCCAAAAAGCATCATTTTCCAAAAAAAAAATCTGCCACCCCCCTCATGCCAAAAATTGACTCTTTTTTAAAAAAAAACACTTCACTACACAAAGTCATATATGATATTTCCTAAACATTTTTAAAATAAACGAGTCGACAATGATGTTTACTGATAATATTATAACTAATGAGGATAACTCTGCCATGTTTTCAAAAAAAAAAAAAAAAAAAAAAAAAACATATCTAGCTATCTACGAGAATAGAAATGAAGGTATCTACTCCAATCTGAACGCTTATAGCTTATTCCTTTACCGGTTTTTTTTCAAGCGTATTCCTAGAGAAGCATAGAGGGTCTTGGCCAGAGCATCTTCTTTGTTTTCTTTGTGAATTTAAATGTAACCCAATGGTTATTACCAGTTATTTGCAAAATCATTGGCATTGGGGGAGTTGCCTTTGACCCTTCAGTGGTTCGGTGAAATACATCTGTATTTAATAAGGGAAAGGACATTTTAGGATAGTTGCTTTCTGTGTAAACAGCTACCGGGCACCTAAATGTGTCAGCTGCGAGCTGTGCAGCATTTGGAGAGATAAACCAGTTTGAGCGGGGAGCCTTCACTGTTAGGCTTTCAGCCTCAGTGTCGTAAAACAAAGGCCACTGAATAGTTTTACTTCCAATGATCTCTTCAATTCCATAACACACAATTTTCTTTACTGAATTGAACAAAACGTAATCACCAAATGTGGTCCGGTAGAAACTTTCATTGTTCAGAAGTGTATCTCTCATTTTCATCTTCACTTCCCAGAACTTTTTTTCGTCCCCATTATACACAGCAGCTAAACGCCGGCGTCCACAGAACCCATCTGCTACAACGTTGACAAGATCATGGTTTTCTTTTTCTTGAAAGTCTAAATGCACTTGATCTAATTGAACACATGGATGCTTTTTTTTTCTTTCCATTTCATCAATACACGTCTTGTTTTGAATCATTTTTGTGATGGTGTCAATATCGCTGGAAGATGTCAACTTCTGCTTTTCCTTAGTAGTGATGCGATTATAGTGCAAGGTACAAGGATGATTATGAGTATGCTCTTCATCAAACGAGAGAATCATTTACAGACCAGTATTCTCCATCCAACTTGTATTTGATTCTAATAATGAAAGGGCAATTTGACTTAAAACTAGTACCTTGTCATTTGGCATTTGTGTCAAGCTTAATCTTCTTGTAACGACTGCTATATTTGCACGTCAAAAATAATCTTCTATCATCAAAACTTTGATCTGGCTAATATAATATTCTCGTTGTCAGTCCAGTTATAGATGGTATCTTCAATTGAACTAAGATATTGAAATCTTTTAGTACTTGAAATAGGAAGACAAACCCAGCCTTCAGGACGTATAAGAGGATTGTTCTTTTTTTTTTCTAAAGTTTTTAAAAGCACGTTCGGAATCAACAGAAATAATAGTAGGTTTTGTATTTCTCATTGGAATGGGACCTTGAAAGTCATCATATTCGACAAAGCTTGGAATCTGAAACTGCTTCATTGTTTTTATGAGTTACAAAAGGAAGAGAAAGTTGTGATTGTACAACACGCGTATTAATTATTAAACAAAGACTTAAACCGCGACTGCGACAAGTAAAAGCCTCAACACATACAATAACAGTATATAATCCTTATTAAAACATGGCAATTTATCGTTATAATGGACAACTCTGTGCCAAAAAAAAAAAAGGCTTGTTTACTCCATTATCTCTTTCTTCTTCTATATTTAATTAAATGTATTATTGACAACTAAAAAATCCCAATATCTGATACCACAGACAGTTGGTTGGCAACAAGGAGGTGATGGAAATGTAATTTCTGGCGTCTCAACTGAACTCTGTGGCTTCTTAAACAATAAAATATCATTTTTCAGGCAAGTATTGAAAAAAAAAAGAAAAATTGTAGTAAAATATCCAGACTTGTATGTTTAGGGTCTGATGCTACATAGTGCCTTTGTGCCTTTGTGTGTGTGTGTGTGTGTGTGTGTGTGCGTGTGTGTGTGTGTGCGTGTGTGTGTGTGTGCGTGTGTGTGTGTGTGCGTGTGTGTGTGTGTTTTAATCTCTAACAACTTTTGTTTTTTCTGGGTTCTTCACAACAAAAGAAAATTAGCCATTTATCTTTTGGGCTTATAATATTTTTTGATTTTATGATATTCATGGCTGCGGGAAATATCGTAAAACCGGAAGTTGACTGTATTTGGGAACTGAAGCTTATCATTCTTCCATCTCTACTTTTATAAGTAAAAAAAAAATACGAGGATATCAATCCCATTGTCTTTAAATGGTGCATGAAATCAACCAACGTAATTCTTAACTTCTGCTGAACCATTTATCTATGCTAATATTATCACTATAATTTCAGCACTGTTGATAGCTCTTCCAATTATGTGCCAAGGACAACTAATAATTATACTTTTTTTTATAACAGTGTTGTGATTCTTTACAAGATGGCCTGTGAAGCCTTTCACGTTTGCAAGGATTATCAGGGTTTGATGATTAATCAATTTATTGGTTTTTATTTTTTTTAAAAGAAAAATGAACGAATATGTACATGAGATGTGATGAGAATATACAATATAATGTGAATAAGAGGAGAATAAGTCACTTTAGCATCAAGGATATGCTGTTGTCTCGAGATAGGATGGTGACCGTTTCACTGAATGATACCGAACGCTGTGTTTTATTTTTCTTTATAGGCTCTATGACGGATGAACTCTTTGAATTCATCAAGGTGTTTTTCTCTAGTACACTTGGACGTTGGGTCGTCTCTCCTAACCAGTTTTGACGACGATGTCTATAGATGTGAGTAGACTGAGAGCTTTGTCTGTGATTTTTGACGGGTGGCAAACTGTCGGTGGTGAGATACATGGAAAGTAACTTATAGATCGAATTGTCGAGTTTTATATCCTTTTCGCTCCCTGTATTATGAAGAAGATTGGATTCAATCAAGTGCTTATTCATTCTAAGTGAGAGAGAGAAAGAGAGAGAGAGAGAGAGAGAGATAAATATGTGAAAGTGAGTTATCTTTGCGTATTTATATAAGCTTCAAGTCCAGCGCCGCAGCGTATCACCAGATCCATTTCATATTTCACATTTATTTATTTTATATAGTATTTATTACAATTTCTTTAACAATAAAAGTAAATTATTGTTTAAAGTATATGTTTACATGAAGTTACACTGTTCAGTCGTTTTATATCATCATTAAATTATGATTTAACTTGGAGTTAAAAAAAAAAACATTCTAGATTGTCACAAAGATTTCTTGGTTTCTCTCATGTGGCGTTTTTCTTGGATTTTCTCTCAAGTGGCGTTTTTCTTGTTTTAATGTCAAGTTTATTGAGCCACATGTTTTTTCTCTTTCTTGTTTCACTTATTTTAATAGAGCTAACGGTTTCCAAATGGTAGATTTCGATTTTTGAATTAAAAAAATCCAATCAGCGGTTTCTAAAAATGCAATTAGTGGTTTTGTGAAACCAAACAGTCCATCGTTCAAAATAGAGCGATTTTAACGGTATTCCATTTTCATGAATAATGACAGTTATATTTTTATTAGAAAGAAACATCATTATAGTACTTCTGTCGATCTTGTCCTATAGAGAACAGGGTATTTTAAGCATTATAAAATTTTCAATTTTCTCTTAGCCCTTGCCTTTTCTTATCGTGCAAACACTCTACCCTTCTTATAACGACTATTCAGCAAGTATAGACACATCTTGTATTTGAATCAGGCTTATGATAATTCTTACATGCTGTATGGCTTACACATAATGAATGAATTTTCCAATAACACATTTGTCTATTTCAGAAAAAGAGATTGCTACATTTTAGGTGATAATTGAAAAAAGCCGAATACTCGAGTTGTACTTGTTTTCCTTTGTAACGATTAATAATGAAGTAAACTTGGATCTGTATCCATATATGTTTGCCGGATTGACAACGATATAAAGATTTAAGCATAAAAGGTGCAAGACGCTCGCGGCTTTAAAATAGAGATCATCGGGATATGCCACTCAAGACATGATCATTGTCTGTTTTGTACAACAAAGCTCTATTCACATCCATAACAGATCCAACATTATCTATCGATGAGGAGTATTTTTTTTTTATTACAATAAAGCGAATTTCAGTTATGTGTAATGAGGGAGAGATAATGGTCGTGCATAAGCCACCCTGCTCTCATAAATCCTCCTCAGTGTTTGCCACCATATATTTCTTTTTTTAATCATGTCAAACGGTTTAAGAGATTGCCTGGAACGGCTTCATTTAAGTGACAATAAAAAATTGACAAGTCAGTCCCAAGGGCTTATGGATCAGCTTAATTCCTTGGCCGGTAAAGCAATCAACAAAGGACCTAATTGTAAACCAGTAATTGCCATTCAACTTGCCTGTGAGAGGTATAATGTTTTTTCTTATTTAAGATAAAAAAAAAAAAACTAAAGCCTTTTCCTTAGTCTTCAGTTATATGATTGGAATCTTAACTTGGCAGCTCAATTGGCAGGTTGCTCAGTTAAAGCTTATGGAGATGCTCTAAGTGCAGCTCGTAAACAACTAGACATTCAACCTACGATTGCACTGAATACACTTGTGACCGCGTTGGGATCAACAACAATGCTAACTTTTGCGGAAAAACTCTGGGATGATTTTGAAAAGCGATACAAGGATTCTTTGACAGGTACTAAAAAGGATCATATTGACCAAGAATTGGAATTATCATGTTGGAAAGGAGCTGTGATCTTCTCCTGTGCAAAGGCATTTGGTGTAAGACGCATTTATTAAGAGATATTATCACGTATTGAATTCAAATTATAGGACAAACTAAATAAGGATAATTTAAGTCGATTGTGCAGTTGTAATCAAAAGGAACTAAACGTGTGTATAAAGGCAGTAGAAGAGGTTTGCAGTAAACAGTTGGCCGAATTTAAAGAGGAGTCGCGTGCACCAAAGAAGAGAAAAATAAAAGAAGTAGTGGAAGAGACAGTCAAATCAAATAAGAAGTTTAATCCTGTTTCAGGAATTAGTTCCATGGTGGATCGTCGGGATTACAGAACAACAAAGCGTTACAAAGATTACATGATTTGGCACAAGAATATGGTTCAACAACTTGAACAAATTTAATAAAAACAATACCCTCCATCTCTTGGAACTTTGACATTTGTCTACAAAAATGTTATGGTCGTCTAACGCAACTTATTGAACCGTCCAATTTTAGATTGAAAAACTTGTAGACGATCCTTTGTTCATGTTTAACAACCACAACTTTCTTGTGTCTAACGGTCAAGTGATACACAAAGTACAAAACAAGCTATTTTATTGATCGTTCATAATCTGCTGAATAATAATTGTTACCCTTTCTTTGAATGTAAGCACAGAATAATCTTGTGTGTTTTTTAATGTATAAGTCTTTTCTTGTTCGGCAAAAACAGTAAATTTGATAGAAAATGACAGCATGGTTTCATCATGTTCAAGTTGGGCATTACTTTAAGATGCATTAGTGGTGAGAAAAAAGAAAAAGAAAAAATAGACTTGTGTCATCATTCTTACATGTGCTTCCATTGGTCTCCCTCTGTACACAAAGAACTATGAATCACCTCATCGATTCGGTCCAGCTTCCACAAAACCATCTTTTTGGCGGAATATCCGGGATGGGTTCTAATGATATCATTTGCTATATCGCAAATCGTCCCAAGGCACATGATGTTGATTTCGCGTGACAAAAACACTCGGAGCTCAGAGACATGTTGTAAAGTAACCGTTGCCTGCGGTAATATCACGGAAATGGCGCCCGATTGTTGGCTTAGAGCAAATTGCAGGTGTGCACTACATCGCATTAATAACATCATATCTTATTGTTATTACCCTTTGTGTAAGCCAATATTAAAATAGAGTGACATTGTTTCGTAACCTGGATATAATTTTTTGCTGTTATCTTCATTCGTAGAAATCTTAAAATGAACAGAAAATCCCAATCTACGAAACGGGTAAAGAATAGAGTGGATCACTTGACGGATTCTATCAAATTGAACCCAAAATCTGCTGATAGATAATACAGGTGACAGAATAGGCACAGTTTTAGGCAGATCAACCCGAGTCCGTGCACGAGGGATAACTGCACCTTGGGCGGTTTCGCTCTTCTTTGCAAGAGCCTGTTGAATGGCATGATTAGCTGATAAAATCCTCGCCTTTTTCTTCCACATATTGAAGTTATGACGTTGCAATAAAAGTAATCTGAAGGCTAATTCAATCATACAAATCTTTTTTGGTTGTTCTCTGTATTCTTCTTCTTTTGATATAACTGGTAATTTTGATATGGATAGATCGACGTCTCCATCGATATTAATTTCTATTTCGTCATTGCCTATACGCACATTGCTATTCAATGTTTGTGCTTCTGCCAATATCTTTATATGTTTTAGTGTCTAATCCATGTATAATCATTCTTACGTGAGAAAATAATTCGGCATCAAATACAGTTGAATTGGCTTGCATAAGTTGACCTTGAGCGTCCTTTACTTTGGGTTCATAATATGCTTTTTCCTCATTCTGATCTGACATTTTCAACAAATCGTCTGCATGACGAGTATGCACTGCAACTCTACGGGGTTGATCGTGTGCGACTGATAGCTGCACGCTATCATCCACACGTTTTAGTTCCCCCAATGAGGCTTCATTAAAATCTGAACCGACTATGTGACAGAAGCATAAATCTTTAGCTCTGATCTCTGTATGTCACCTTACCTTCAGCAAAGCCATACTGTATTAAAAATGAATTGTTCGGATGTGCAGTATTTGCGTACATGATCCAATTGTGTCTTCTCAAGTTCAATGATTCATCCCAAAAGTCATGTTCCTTTTCTATTAGTGACTTTAATGCACTCGCGCTGTTTTTCAAATAATTCGAAGCTTGTTTTTGTTGCTATAAGGTTTCTTTTAGTATTGTATCCTATTTTTGTACACACACACCTTTCTTTTTAAGCCCAAGTTTAGTTGAACAGCTTCCAAATCTGCCTTCATTGTTGGTTTTGGCTTGGTAACATAGGTTGCACTGAGTGATCCAGCTGGCAAAACAAGATCTTTGGCTGTCGATGCATGGTGACTGGCTGCTAATATATTAATGACATCTAATGCTACATCGATTTCACTCTTGGCATGTCTACAAAATGTAAGTCTATTTACATTGCTTTTGAAAAAAAAAAAAATAGAAATTTACAAAAGCTTGTTGACTACTGAATCTCTAAGCTTGCCTACATCAAAACCAGGTGGAACGGTTTGTAGTAGATCTTGATTATCCACAGAGTCGTCTTTGACATCATTTTCATTTGTTTCTGTACTTGTTGAATTTTGAAGAGATTGTTCTGTAATATCTTTCCATTCTCCTCTTTCAAACCAGACGCGATCCACGGTTTGCATCATTTTTTCCGCTAACGGTACTTCTCTAAAAATGGTTGATGCTTTAAATTGGGAATCAATACAAAGACACAATTTTACGGTTTTAAAATTTCAACGCCTGCATTGGTTATGTCGAGTATTTTATTATCAATAAAAGGCTCTAAAGAAAGCTTGACTCTTTTGGCTGTTGGTTCGCCTTCCATTATTTTTAACAAAAGAAAGAAGAAAAAAAACGGAGTCAAAAAAAGTCACGCCCAATCTCTTTTTTTTTTTGGTGTGTGCAGGAAATGAAAGCAAGCGAATGTGCCCTCTATTATTTCATATAAACTATGTCTTTATACTATTCCGAATTTTTGATGTGTTGTGATAAAAAATATTGACCTTTACTTTGATGGGTAAAACCAGCTAGCAAATCAGAAAGCTTTTTTTTTTTTATGATTCGATTTTGAAACTTATAGAGCTATGGTCTATGAATCCAAAGTATAGTAGGGTAGGTTAGAAAGAGAGAAAATCATGAGATGGGAAGGAGTAACATATTAAAAAGTGGTTCCATTTAATTGGCTTGGGATTCTGCAATCAGCGCATTTCGGAGCTACATACACCGACGTTGTTTATAAGGGGAACTTTTACATCTTCTTAAAATAAGAAAGAGATCACTTAAAGAAGAGACAACAAAGAAGAGTAGGGTAATACGATGTCTGCAAAGCTCACATGATCTAATAAATGAAACTAACAACACCGACATGTCAAGTAGCTTAAAGTGAAGAACAATCATTTTTTTTTCATTTATCCTTTAACAAATAAAAAGAAAAACATTACTTAATATATTTGGGTTGCCCTCATTATCGGAAGTTGATTCCGGTTATGTAACACAACGTATCACTGTGTGTATCATGAAGCATAATTTGCTACACATATAAAATCTAAACGAAAAACTTTTTTTTATTTTAGTTCTTCTTATTGTTTATTTTTTTCTTCTTCTTCTTCTCTTTATACGAAATCATGGATTGCGAATTCGACAACGCAAGTGATATCCTTTTCCCATCAGACACTGGCTTGGCTAAATTATCATCGCCTCTTGATTATAAAATCCCAGAAGCCATGGATTGGGCTACTCAAGACTTTATGTTTACCTTTCACGACAAGTCTATGAATGAATTGAACAATTTTCTTAGCTTCAAAAAATATATTCCTGTTCAAGAAGAGCCGGCATTGAACGAAGAAAAGCAAATATTGTCTCAAATGACTCAACGTTTAGCTGCTGGTAACGCCGCTGAATTACACGACAGCCTGAAAGCCTTTTTCCATTCTATACAAAGCTCACTGGCCGCTTCACAAACAGAACTTGCTTTGCCTGGTCTATCTTGGGCTGAAGAAGCCAACGAATATTATGGTGGTAATGATATTGGTAATCTTGATAGTGTTCAAGAGCTTGAAGGTAAACGACTTAGTAATGTCGCACCAACTGTCGACATCGACATTGATTTGTCCAGCGAATTATCGTCACTATCTGATTCTCTCCCACAATCAGAAAAATCTTCAGAGAAACCATTACCCGCACTCCCCAAAAAAACCAAATTGGCATTACTCAAAAAACTCAAAACCAAGACCAGAAAAGTAATTCAAAAATTATTTCATGTTTCATAATCACACTTCCCACTTTAAACTGTGTAAATATCATTCCCTCATACCTCCTTAAAAATACAATTTTTTGTATACACCCCCTCCTTTAAAAGAAATGGCTGGCTACATGGGCTCATACAAGAAGTAGAAAAAAAAAAAAAAAAAGGCATCTCTCTTTTGTTTAAATAAAATATTTATTTCACATCACCTTTATTTATTCAATCTTTTTGGTAATGCTCTTCTTTTACTGGAAGGACCTGCAATGGGTTCAGGGGCCCTTCTACGGTTCCCTACAACCGGTTCTTCAAAGCTTGAATTGTCATCAATCGTGTTACCTTGCATTTCTAACGTGGGTGGTACCACATCATCTACGAGCATACTATTATTATCACTATATGAATTTGTTGCAAGATCTGTTCCATGCTGACTATTATGGGCTGCATTGGCCAATTCTTTTGCTTCTAGAGCCTTTCTTTGTACAAATTCGGCCGATAAGTCTTGGGGAGCAGTTCCCACTGTTCTGTGGAATTGTAAGACAGAGTTTGCGTAATGATTTGAAATAGCCTCTTTGTCGTTTTTCTCAACAGACAACATAAGAGCGTCTTTAAATGCAAGCTCTGATAGCATATGTAAATCTCGTGATAGCATTTCACTTGCCAAATCGTGAACCTTGATATTGTCCAACCTTTCAGGTAATGCCGTGGCTAGGTCGCTTAGCATTTCAGATGGCTTTAGATTTTTCGGCTGGGCTTGTGCACTTTTTTGAAACTTTAAAATATCCTTCGGGTTAGCAACTCGCTTAATAAAGTTTTGTCCGAATTGTTGTGCGTTGAGAGTTTCATAGCCTCCCGCGTAATCTACTCTGACTCGGATCAGTGGCATCGGCATTTCCATATCTGGTCTCAGTTCTGAGTTATTTTGCTCCGACCATTCCATTTTTGCTCTTTCTATTAAATCTTCAACAACACCTTCCAAATATGTCTGAATAGCCTTTATATTTGTCGTTGAAAGCCCTTCTACTTGAGATAGCTGTACACTCGTAAATTGAAATGGTCTTGTTGTTTTAAGTCGAATCTTTTCTAGGTCAAATTTACCATCTTCTATTCTTAATATGCCCACGTGCTTTGCTTCTGCTTCTCCAGCTATGAGACTGGTGGCCACAGACGATCCAGGTTGAACCACTGAAAATCTTTCGAATTCTTCAGGAAAAATCCGACATTCATGTTCATGGCCCCAAATAATCAAATCCAAAAATCCATCTAGAAACTCTTCGGGTATATGTGAGGTAGAACCGTGACGCGCTCGGTTCTGATGAAAAATAAATAGGTTGAAAGCCCGTTTCCAATCTTCTTCTTCTGGGCGCATAAATTTAACCTTGTTTGCACGCCATTGTCTATGTAGACGCTCCTCGCCAATATTACCAAGCCCAAAAAGTGCTAATTTTGAATTTCCTTTCTCCATTAAAATTGGATTAATCGTCACATCTTCAATACTTTTGTTCATTCCAAAATAATTCATCATGCCTGTCACCGACAACAAATCAAGCGCACACAGATTGCCTACAGCGGAAGGATCGTCGTGATTGCCGTGAATTGAAAAGATGGGAAGACTGATATTAAGATTGGGATCCAAATAATTGGTTGGGTCTGCGAAATTGACCTTTGGGTCGCTTGCTATCCAAATTTTGCTCTCCCTTTCACCAAAACAGTATTTTCTTAGTAGTCTCATTGTTTCATGAATACAAGGCCGTGAAGGTCGATTGTTATGAAAGAGATCACCGCCTAAAAGAACGAAATCAACTTGTTGCGCTTGTGCAATTTGTAGAATTTCCTCAAAAGTTTCAAAAGAATCCTTTCCCCGAATTGGATCTTTTTCCAAATAACCAATGTGGTTGTCTGTAGCTATTAAAATCTTGAATGTGTTTGCTTCTTCCATTGATTACAAAAAAAAAAGAGAGAGAGAACGAAAAGGAATGTTCGTATAAAACTTTACGAACCCAGAGACACGACTAACGGAACAACTTCAAACATCCCTGATTTCGCGCAGTCACATCTTTTCATAGTGCGAAGTTAAACGATATGTGATAGAAATATTAGGGGTCGCGTTTCCTCCTCTACAAGGACTCCAATAGAAAACAGAACGCTTCATTGTAATACCGAACAATTTGAGTTGTAAGGCTGTTCTCAAGCAAAATTTTTACCGTGCCCAAACCCCAAGCTTTATCACTACAAATAGAGGTACCTTCATGTGAGGTCTTTTTTGTATTGTTGGAGTTTCAAGACAGTTTTTTTTTTTTTTTTTTTCTAAATGTCATTTTGAAATGAAAGCAATTAATATGAAATAAACCTATATCCAGCAACCGCTAAAACACAAAATGGTAAACTTTTTATTATTCCTTTTTTTCTCTTTTCTTTTGATGTGAAATAAAGCATTTTATCAACAATGTGTAAGTGGTATCTTTATTTGCAGTAATGATCTCTTCTTTTTTTTTTTGGGAGAGTATTAATATAATTCACACATGTAATTATTTTACCATCTTGATATCAGAGATTTAGAGTATATTTCCAAATTATTACAAATAAAAGATTGCTATATTTGTCGTTTTTTTTTTTTTCAGCACCAAATGGGAATAAAGTGACAGCTTACCTGTTTTTAATTTTTTAGCCAAAAAAAAAAAAATTGATCTGCTCTTTTTTGTCATGTTCAGAAGAGTATGGCCGCATTCAGTTAAATGCACCTCTTGGCTTCGTATTCATGCCTATTCAACAATATCTAAAACTCCATTAGCAATCGAACGTACGAATGACGTGGGGAATTCTGTGAAGAAAGACACAATATATAAAGAAACCTCTGCGACTATGAGCAGTGGGGAATCATCGACTGTCCCTAGAATTAAAACAGCTCTCAAACAGGAAGGTTATGTGTTTACTGAAGGGCTCGATTATTGGGAAAGATATGAAGAGCTACGACAAAAGAATCCTAGTGCCATTACAGCCGATGATTATATTAAAACCAGTTTATTTGTGCAGAGAAAAAGTCGATCCCACACCCTTCTTGTATTCCGCCTTCAGAGCATTTTGAGAGACGTCAATACTCAAATGCAGTCCAATCCAAAACTTCAAGGATCATTTCTTAAAATTTGCAACATGCTCATGTACACTTATATCCGAAATAATCGTCTCAGGGATGCCAAGTCAGTCTTTGATGGTCTCCTGGGCACTGGTATTTGGAAAGATTATCCAGAAATACACGTTGTTTCAGTAACAACTCTTTTAAATGGTATTCGAGAATTGGGCACACGTGCAGATGTCCATGCGACAATGAACAAGCTCAATGAATCCAAACAAATGCCAAATAATGAGCGTATCTATGTTACAGCTATATATGCCTTAAGCAGCTTTGGAGATATAAAGGGATGTGAACGCCTATATTTGGAGATGAAGAAGAAGGGATTGGCAATGGAAGAACCATCTTTTCGAGCGATGGTATCTGTGTATTCAGGAAAGAATAATTCAGAAGGTATCCTCGAGATACTAAATGAGATGAAGGAAAAACAGCTGAAGCCATCGGTAGCCACCTATGCCATGGCCTTGAAAACTTTAAATGGCGGAAATTATGCAAAAGAAAGAGAAGAAGTCTATCAAAGCCTGCTCAATTCAGGAGAAGACCTGAATGTATCTGTATTTTTGGCGATGGGTCTAAATTCTGTTCAGGGGCTGAATACATTAATTGAAATGAACAGAATACCAAGTACAAGAGATTACAATGCTGCTCTGTCTCATTTGCTCAGAAATAATCAAGCAGAAGATGCAATCGAAATGTATCAGGGTATGATAGAAAGGGGTGCAGAAAAGGATCAATATACATACGGTATTATCATGGACGCAATGCTCAAAGCTAAAGGCCAATTAGCATCTACGGTGTTTGATCTCTACGAAGAAATGAAACTACAAGACATTAAACCCGACAACGCTATATATACAAGCTTACTCTCTGCATGTACCAAAGAAAAGAATATACAAATGGCAATATCATATTTGCAAGAAATGAGCAATTTCAACATTAGACCCAATCTTATCAACTGTAACGCGTTTCTGAGTGTGCTTGCTGTATCCAATGATAAAAGTTACAAAATTAGAACAATTCGCGATATATGGATTCAGATGAGACGTTGGGGTATTCAGGCCGATACCCGTAGTTACAATATTTACTTTTCTGCATGCAGCAATACTATGCAGCAATTACGAAATCAAGGTAAAGCTTTTTACGATGAACCAGAGGAGGATGAATTAGGACAGCCAAAAATGGGACCCTGTAGATATATGCTCATGTCTTATAGAGCGATGAAGGAGGAAAACAATCCGCTAGCGCAGCCCGATTTTGCCACTTACACTATTTTGGTCAAGACATTCTCAACTTTTGGATTTATTAGACTAGCTATGCAAATATACGAAGATTCCAAAGTATCCAGAATTAAATTAGATGTATCTGTTTATAATGAAATAATGAAAGGGCTTGAAAAAGGAGGGAAAATGTCAGATATTATGAGTATTTGGTACGACATGAAGATGCATGGTGTACTGCCAGATAACAAATCCTATGAAATCGTGCTGGAAGCCTGTGAAAAATTGGGCTTAAACGAATCTTTATCAGCTATCCGAAATCAGCGAAAAGGCGAATTTGATAGATTGTGGAAATTAACCCAGAAGAAGATTAAACAAGATGATTTAAATAAATAAGCCACCGTGACTTTATCTCCATATGCGTTTAAATCTCTAATTTAACTTTTTTTTTTTATTTTAATTCTCTTCATTTATTAATTGAACATGTTGCGTACAGTGTATGTATATTTTAACAGAACGCTTTACCTGAAAATTAACTCACATATTATCTAGTAAGCCCAAGAATGCCCGTTCTAAGCGTTTCTTGAAAAACCGTGAAGCCAAAGTAGTTGAAAACCCTAAAAATTCTTTGTTAATCAAAGGATCTACTACAAGTCAGATTGTCAATGATGCTTTGAAAGATTTGGTATATAAATAAAAAAAAAAAAATTATATAAAACAGAAACTATTACTAAACCAACTTTTGACTTTTCTTTATAGTATGCTTTGAAGCGTCCTAATGCCATTTACTTTTCCAAAAAGAATGAAATCAAGCCATTTGAAGATGAGCCCAAGCTTGAATTTTTCTCCACCAAAAATGATTGTGCTTTCATGGTTGTTGGCACACACTCCAAGAAAAGACCTCACAACTTGACATTTATTCGTATGTTCAACCATCAATTATTGGATATGTATGAACTTGGAATCGAAAACTCTCAATGGATGGGCTCTATTCCCGTAAGCTCTTTTAATGCGTATATTATGTTAATCTGACAACCTATTTTTTTTTAAGGGAGCTAAATGTTCTTTGGGACTGAAGCCATTGATGATTTTCAACGGCGAGAAATTCGACTCTGATACAACTTATAAAAACTTGAAGAATTTCTTTTTGGATTTTTTCAACGGCGAGACAGCAGCTTGTATCAACTTGGCAGGTATTGAGCACGTAATCAGCGTTACAGCTACTCCTGAGGGACGTATCTTGTTCCGTACATACACTGTGCAAATGAAGAAGAGTGGAGTAAAGACACCCCGTGTGGAATTAGAAGATATGGGACCTCATTATGATTTCAGTTTAAAGCGTTCTTCATTACCCAAGGCAGAATTATGGTCGTCGGCTGCTAAGATTCCCAAGGAACTTCAACCTAAGAAGGGCAAGAATCTTGAAAAGGATGAAATGGGTGATACCTATGGACGTATTCATCTTGGTAAACAAGAGTTTGAGAAGATCCAGACAAGAAAGATGAAGGGTTTGAAAAAGAGAACCGCTGAAGATGATGATGAAGAAGAAGACAAGGAAGATAGCCCATCAAAAAAACAAAAAGTTTAGATTAATGTAAATAGCCAAAAAAAAAAAAGGGGGGGGAAGGGAATAAAAACAAGTAAAACGATGTAATTGGTGTCCTCAAAACAAAACCGACAATGAAAGTTGTATTCGGTATTTCTTTTTTTTCATCTTCAATAATTATTTTGTTGACATGCTTAAGTGAAAAATATACAACAAATTTTGTAATTTGTTTTAAAATATGCCAATATTAAAAAAATGCCAAAAGTTTCAAAAAGTAGGTATAAAAAAGCAATGGACAGACTACATTTCTTTATAGTGTATTTTAGAGGCGCCTGAACAGACATTGTAAACAAATCCTATATGACTTATATCATACTTGGCAGATCCGTTATCTGTTCCATCATAAACAGAAGCAATGGAAGAGAGAGAGGTTGTCCCTCCCTCAGGAACGCAACTCAAATAAATAATGGCGGTCACGATATTAGAAAACACCCGGGCCCAGAGTTTCGGCATAAACTTCTTCAAAAGTCTTTTTTTTTTTTTTTTTTTTTTTTTTTTCACCATAATGAATGTCACAAGCTCCACACGCGACAGAAATGCAGAGATCGATCGTTGCCTATCAATGATCGTGCCTTCTGCTTCAGATGAAAGCAAGTTTGTCGGCATGTTGATGCTTCCCAAATTACTCGATCACAACGATGTCGATTTAATAGAGAGAGCTTTCAAAGGAATGAATTTTTTGTTTATTGAACGTTTACTTCGAACAAGTAAAAAAAAAAAGAAGAAGCCGTTTAAGCCAAACCATTTTTGAAAGTATTCAAACTAATATGCTTATTTAAACATTTTAGATCATAAAGTCGATGCCGAAATACCTGATCAACTATTGAAGGAAATCGCTATCAACATTCTCGCTTGTTTTTCCCGTTACAACACACTTTCAAATGACAAAAATATGGTGGAGCGTATTCCTGGACTCTCACGATTACTAAGCGCAGAGTAAAGAACGCCAAAATATTTCCTTAATGCTCATTCGCTTTTTTTCTCTTCTCTTTTGTACAGTAACGAATTGACAACAGAGATCTTGCAAATCCTATTATGCGTCTCAACTGAAAAACAAGGATTAGTAAAAATGCTAGATCCGGATGTCGTAAAGAATGTATTGGAAGTTGTGATAGAAAGTAAGAAAACAGAGACAAGACAACTGGCATCACAATTACTTGTTTCGGTCTATACACGATCAGCTCGCATTTCTGCGCCAAGCATCAATCAAGCTCTTGCGTATTCATTGTCAACTACTCTATTCCCTATTCTCTGCAAGACAATTGATCGTGATCAAAAATTGATCAAATTTGAAGCTTTGACTTTGTTGAGTTCTATTTTGCCAGAGGTACCCGCAGAAAAGTTGAAAAATGAAAGCAAATTACCAGCATGGTTAGATCATTTATTGGCAGGTTTAAGACAAATACTTACCAGCAAAATAAGTAAGAGTCTCAAAATCATTTACAGTTTTTTTTTATTGTTATTTTATTCATGCTCACTCCTCTTTTTTCACTTACTTGTAGATGACAAACAAAGAGACGAGGTTATTCTATTGATAGGGTTCTCGCTGCGTTGCTTTGGTAATCAGTGGTTATTCAGTTCTCTTGCACACACTAAATCAGCCAAACGTAGAAAGGAAAAGGCACCTGTGGACGACAAGAAGACAGCAGAGGCATATCAACGGGCCAATTTTCCTGCATTGTTGATTCATCTGATTTCAATCGAGGCAAAAATCATGCTAGACGATATTAGCGAGCATACACTCCGTGAGCATAATGAAGAGAAAAAGATTGTGAATAAAACGCAACGCGCAAGACAAGAAAGAATGTTACCTGAATATTTTGATATTCTCGAAAATGCTATGGAGTATTTGGCTACTCAAGAAGATAGCACA
The DNA here is from genome assembly GCA_000697035.1 of Rhizopus stolonifer B9770. NCBI lineage: Eukaryota > Fungi > Mucoromycota > Mucoromycetes > Mucorales > Rhizopodaceae > Rhizopus > Rhizopus stolonifer. The sequence continues at coordinate 30,864 of JNDS01002426.1, forward strand.
GAGATGGACCCTGAAATGCTCCTAAAGATTCGTACAACCTTGTCTGATGTAATGGATGTTGTTATGGAACTCTTGAGATTCAAACAGGGTATGGTAGATAGGCCTGAGGATTTGGACAAAGACATCATTGCCCAAGCATGTATCAGAATTGTGTCTATTTGGATGGCAGAAGAAGGATATGAAATTGGAGAATAAATAGTCTCATTTTTGTTGATAAACCTCAATTAACACGCTCAAAATTGCTAGACAGCCAATTTTTTCAACGCACGTCCCCTTTTAAGGTCAACATACTTTAGCGTCTTACTTAATAAATTTTATGCCTGAGTTATCCACGGTATTTTCTCCAGAATTGCTGTGGTAACGTCAGAGACCGTTTTAGTAACAGAAGATGTTGTAATGACAACAACAGAGGGCGTGGGGTAGCAGGGTAGAATTTTATACACTGTATCTGGTATCTTACCGTTACCCCCATTTCGATAAGTTATTGGTTTAACTACTATTCTTCTGTTACTGCTTACAATTCCATCCCTCACATGGGAATTGTAAAACATGAAAGTGTCCTCTTTTGTCTTGAAGTCCAGACAGGTCGTGCTAAAAAAAAAAAAAAAAAAAAAAAAAAGGAGATAAAGACTTAGTAGAATGACAAATATAATTCATGATGTTATTTTAAAAACAAACTACGGTTCGTCCTGTAATATCACTCTTTTTTCGATTCTATGATATTCATGACGTCTACGAGCAGTATTATAAAATTGAAAGTTGACTGTATAGAACTTTCATTCGGTATAGATGATTATGATAAGTGATATCAAAAAGGGTGTAATTTGCGTTACTGAACTTTTTTTTCTATGTTTTACAGTTGTATATTTACTTATTATTTCACCAAACATGGACTCGTCTGATTATACACATACTAATTTTATCGTGCGCAAACTCTTTTGGTGCGCAAATCAAACGGCTACTATTAGCTGACAACTTTTATTTATTTATTTTTTGATATTTAAAGAACAACTTCTTTTTTTATGATTCTCTTCTTGTTTTGTTAATAAAAAGATTACAAAGAGACTCATTCCGTCTCGATACTCTTATTTTCAATGTTATTACTATTTGTTCTCTAAATGTCTCGACAAAAGTTTTCCAAAATTTTATTTACATTCTCTTCGTTAAAAAAAATGCGTATATTGTGCTCCCAAGTTATTGACATTGGAAATAATAAAGAACAAAAGGTTGGTTTGGTTTTTGTCAAGGTTAGTTTCAAGGTGGTGTAAATACACTAGGTCTCTGCGCCGATATATGTGAAAGTATCAAAAGCTGTACCTGCCTCTTCTTATTTTTTTTTTTTTTGGTCTTTATAATTTTTTTGTTGGCATGAACACAGGTGAAGCTTTTAATCCTTTAAAGCAATTTGGTGCAGAAACCAGTATGTTTATATAAAAAAAATTTGCCTCAACTCGGGACCAACCTTGCTTAAAACCAAAAATCTCAGCTTTCTGTGATTCGTTTTTCTTTTTTCAAGTCTTCAAATAATCCTAAAAGAAGGGGCTATCTGAGGAGATAGCTTAACAACCGTAAACGTTTAAAAAATGAGACCCTGATTTACCCTTTTTGGACCCCTTTTCGGTTTCTTACAATATGATTGGCCAGGTATTACTTTGACAAACATATAATCGTCGATTGAAACATCGAATTTCACTGTTAAAAATGATCATAAAATTTCACTGCTAAAATGACTATATAACTTCACTGCAAACCATGACCATAGAATTCGACTACTCATATTATTTATTTAACATTATATCTCTTTAAAAGCTTAAAATACTCTTTTTCATTGTTCATTACGTTTGTTGATTAAAGTCAACATTATGTCTACATGTAAGAATTTAGTGAATGCAAAAATTGTATAACACCAAAAAATGAACAAAAGGAATTCAAAACAGAATATTTATTTTGTTGTTAACAGAACGCTTGTTATGAAATCTCAACGAATCCGAATTTATTTCTCTCCCCATCCTCCTTCCCCCCCCCCTTTTTTTTTCTCTTATAAAATAAAAAACCAAATAAAATGATGTTTTGAATCTTTTCTGATGTAAAAAATGCGTATTTTGACTCTTTTTTTTTTTTTTTGGTTTTATGGTGTATGAATGTTAGGTAAGAATTAGTTGCTAGGTAATCCAAAATGGCTTTAAACGCCATTGTTCATGATATAAAAATAACCTCTTCTGACAAACTTTGCAATCAAACAATCTTTTCGAAAACAACGACTCACTTATATTTATTAGCAAAAGCATGCATTATCTAGTACAAGTTTCAAACAAATAAGCTTATCTTCGTTATCTGCTCTAAAGTTTCTCATCATCTTTCTTATTATAATGTATGCACATAGTAAACATAATAGTTTGTCATTTTTATAGCTCAAAATGATGATATGTATTTATTTATATTGATATCTAGTTTTTCAGGCATTGCTATTTGAAAATAAATGAAAAAACCTGAATAGCATGCATATAACATGCCTTTGTATTTAAATTTGAATATGCTCAATAAAGTATGAGTTTAATCAAAGTGCTAACATTTTATTTTTTCACTTAGTGTATAATAATATTTAAATAAAAAACGTGCCCATCACAGAAATGCCTGCCAAAATCAAATTTAAAATGAAAACATCAAGTGTTTATTAATAAAGTCACATTACTATCTGCTTTCGTTATGTGTATATGTGTTGCCATAATATAAATGCGAAGAAATCAAATAAAATATTAAAATATCATACAGCCAGTTTTTAATTTTATAATGATTAATTCTATGATAATTCCAATCTCATGATGTTGTTTTGGTAACGAACTATGGTTCCTGCTATAACGTCACTCTTTACGATTGCGATACGTTTTAGCTCAAAATATTATAAGATCGAAAAGAAGCATGCCTATGAATCAGTCATTGAACATTTTGTCACATCTGTTGTATCTTTTTGTGTCAGAAAAAGAAATTATGTAACCACTTTAATGAATTTCATATATATTCATCCTGTATTTCTTTATCTCTTATAATCTTTAATTCTTGTAGGGCTCTTTGCAACAAAAGAAAGCCAGTTATTGTTCGAGCTTTATAATGAATCGTTGGTCAATATGCTATTGCCTGCTATTTCCCTTATTAAGCTTATGATGTTTTCGATTTTATAATATTCATGGCGTCTACGAGTAATATCATAAAACTGGAAGTCAGCTATACAATATTTGAATAAGAGACCGTACATACATATTTCATCTGCAATATTCTATTTATTTCTTTTGCTCTTCTTAAATATCAAGTAAAAATTGAACGCATAAGCTATCTGATACAGGAAGATGCCCGTAAATACCTTTATCTAATCAATCCCTAATTATTATTATTATTATTATTATTGCTAGACAATCAGTAGGTTTCTCAACATCACAAGCAGGCCTTCCACTTTTAGCCATTCATGTCGTACCCTACATGTCACTGGTACTTCTGCAAATCTGATTTCTTGGTAGATATAGCCATCAGTGGCACTGTTGAGCTTTATTTTGCCAAAAGTGATTTCTTTCTTTACGCAATGAATACCAAACAAATTGATCTGGAAAATGGCAGAAAAGGCAGCATTTCGATGGTTGTTGATATCTTCCCTAAGTATTGTAATATAAGTATGGATTTGCTTTAGAGTATCGTCTTCGGTACACTTAGTGTTTTCCTTATGCTCCCCGCTTGATAATTCCGTCACTATTATTTTGTTATCTAATAAATCTAGACCAAGACCGTCCATATATCGTACCATACCAGAGTTTACATCTACGTAGACTTATAGATAAATTCAACATCATTTGAAGCTTTTTTTTCTGTGTTGTATGGAGTACTTTTGCAATAGAAGCAATGATGTTTTAAAGTTACTAAAGATTTCAGAAACAAGAATGCCGGCATTTAAAAATATTATGCAATTGAAGGCGTTACTTTTTGGGTTTTTTTTTTCTTTTCTTTTTACTTTATTTTTACACTACTTTCTTTATTATGTCAGCAGCACCTATGGATATAGACCCCCCTACAGATATTGTAAAAGGAAAAGGAAAAGAAACAAACGATAAGCCACGTTTTGAAGTGAAGAAGGTAGTAGAAAACAAACAATCCAAAAGTGGCACACTAAATGAATGCAATGATGTATAGTGGAATGCTGTAGCACTGTGGGCCTGGGGTAATTGAACAAAACAAAACAAATTGAACAGATATTAATAATCGAATAACTGATTAGACATTGTTGTTGATAACTGTGCCATTTGTAGAAATCACATTATGGATTTATGTAAACTCACATTTGTTTATTTTTAAGAAATCAGAACTAAACACCTTAATTACTTAGGCATCGAATGTCAAGCCAATCAGGCTTCAGCTACTTCTGAGGAATGCACAGTAGCTTGGGGTGTTTGCAACGTAAGCAATTTTTGTATTTCTTGCTTCCCTCTCTCTTGGATTTAACTTTGATTTTTTTTTTTTTTTTTTTTTTTTTTGTTAATATTTTAGCACGCTTTCCACTTTCATTGCATTTCACGTTGGTTAAAGAGTCGACAAGTTTGCCCACTTGACAATCGTGAATGGGATTGGCAAAAGTATGGACGATAAATAAATTTGATTCTTTTTGAAACATTTCGAAATATTGCTGCAACATCTTTAATGGAACTAATCGTGTATTATGGGTTTCTTCCTGTGTTCTCTTTCTGGATTTATTCTTGGTGCACACGTTTTCTTCAACTCAATTCTTATACGCTTGCTTTATTTCTCAGTCGTCTCTTTGAGTCTACAATGGAGAGAATTCTTTTTTTTTTTAGGAACGTCTGTGTGCTTAACATGACCTTATTGTTTGGAGCACTATGTTTAACTTTCCATGTTCATGTATATCCAAATATTTCAAGATGACCGAACCTGATTACAAAAACTGTCAGTTATTTAAAGGTGACGCGCGTATACTCCCAAATTACAATTAAACAATTTTCATGGATATTGTAAGCTAAACATTCTTGCTGAAAAAAAAAAAAAAAAAAAAAAAAAAGAACACATTTTCCAATTGTTTGCCCTCAAATCGAACGCATATTATATCGACACTGTCTCACTATAGAAAGAAGGGGAGAGGAACTAAGGGCTGACCTTAGAATTGAATTTTTCTCAATCTTTTCTCACCCATTAACTTATGAAAGTCCTTGCCAGTATTCTATGGAGCATCTTTTTTATCTCTCTCGTATTTGCAAATACAGAAAAAGTCATTTTCACCGTAAAAAGTGAACATATACCAAACCTAGAATGTGCAGAATTACAAGATCTGAGCTCAGGAGAACTCTTTCCTCCATTTACAGAAATAAGAGATGTCATTGTACCCAATGTACAACAAAAAAAATACAAGCTCAACGACCTTCAAGAAGAGTCTACCTATGAAGTTCGATTATCTTATCCTGCTATTGTAAAAAAAAAAAAAAAAAAAAAAAAATGGATACTATAGAAAAAAAAAAAGCTACTTGATACTAAAGTTTGTTTCCTCGTCCGCCTATAGACGCCAGCAGACTTTGATATGAAAATTCTAAGCCATTGTAAAGCTAAAAATAATTCAAGAGTTTATCTTTTAAGCATTAGTGCAAAGGCAACAGGAATATCACCTATCAAAGGAATTGAAAAAGACGCTATTACTTTCAATCTGGGTAAACAATATATTAAAAGGGGGATAAGTTTTTTTTTTTTAGCTAACCTGTACATTTTAAAAGCTCTGGAGCCTCTTTATGTCGGATTCTTATTTTATAACGTATACAAGATAGTTATTGCTATCATAATAGTTCTTGGTCTTGGTCTTTTTATAGTCATTCCTCGAGTGAAACACTTTATAAAGGCAAAAAACCCTCATGAAAGACAAGTAAAAAAAGTCACGAAAAGCATTTGAATCAAACTATAAAGCAAAGCAAAACCGTTTTAGTGTCCTTTTATAATTTTTTTTCTCTTAAAAATCATTATCTAATATGGGTAAAGGAAACTATATCCATTGATCCATTCATCCGTTAATAGCCTTTTTTTTTAAAAAAAAAAAATTTAAGGTATCAGCCGTGACTCCAGACACAAACGCTCGTAAAAAAAATTATGCATAAAAAAAGAATGATCTGACACTTTTGATTTTAAAATAGTGCTACAGGAGCTAGACGTGATCAGCATAGAAAAAAGAGAGTGTAAGAAATACCCGAGCATATTTATTCAAAAAAAAAAAAGTCTTTGTTTTCAAGTGAAGAATTGTTGCAATTAAAGAAGAATTTGGTTGAAATGAAGAATGACTTGATATTGTATATGGATGCAGTTATGTGAAAGGCAAATTCTTCTGCTTTACGTATATTTGTTGAATAGATATGCCGCAAAACAAAACAAAAAAAAAAGCGGTTAGAGAGCTCAATGTACAAAATCTTTAGGTTCGAATTAGGTCGACCTTCAGCCAGCACGAAATTAGGCGGTAAACGCATTCACTTGGTTCGTGTTCGTGGTGGCAATTATAAACATAGAGCTCTTCGTTTGGATAGTGGTAACTTTTCTTGGGGATCCGAGGGAATTTCTCGCAAGACACGTCTCTTGACTGTCAATTACAATGCTTCCAATAATGAATTGGTTCGTACAAATACTCTTGTAAAGGGTGCCGTTATTCAAATTGATGCTACTCCCTTCCGTCAATGGTATGAATCACATTATGCTATTTCCCTTGCAAAAAAGAAGGCTGAAGAGGTTAAATCGTCTGCTGAAAATAAGTCCAAGGCCATCAAAAACAAATTAGCTGCTCGTGCTACCACTGCGGCCGTTAATCCTCTTTTGGATGATCAATTTAATGCCGGACGTCTTTATGCTGTTGTGTCTTCCCGTCCCGGTCAATCGGGTCGTTGTGATGGTTACATCCTTGAAGGAAGAGAACTTGAATTTTATCTTCGCAAGATCAAGTCTCGTAAATAAAAAATTGTTTCATATGTGTATATTATCATCCAAGCCTAAAAAAAAAAGGGGGGGGGGAAGAGAGAACATGTACTTACATTCAATCGCTGAGACAATTGGACAATGTTTGTGTATGTTATGTCCACAAGGAATATGGTGACACGTTAATTTTATTTGTAAGGTTATGATATTTTCAAACGTTTATCTTACTAATCAAACGAATAGTCAACATAAATTTTCAGGGGATTGGCAAAGCAAAGCACATACACCGTGGTATTATATTATACACTTTTAATGATTACGTGTATTAACCTAAATGCTCATTTTATTGGACACATAATTAGGGAGCTACCTGTCATCGTAAAAGAGATTATACAAAAAAAAAGTGCTAGGGAGACGGAGGTGAAAAACGACAAAACAATTATGCTGGCCATAAGAAAACTTTAAATTAAAGCATCAGTGTTCATTTATTCTTTTCTCTTTCTTTATTCTGAAATGGGATTTCGGCAAAACCATGATAATATGAACGGCATAACTTTTAAACAAGAGCGTGATCCATCTGACATGTCAGAGCTTAACCCTTGTACATCAATGAACGAGTTGACATTGTATGGCAGTGTAAATTATAAAATTCCATCCCCCTTGAACTGTGCTCACTCAGAACGTGGTGTAGCTGGGTTCGTTGCAAAGCTATACCAGTAATGTGTTTTTTTTTTTTTTTAGATATTCATGTAATCCTAACATTTACTATAGATGCTTGCAAAATAATGACCAACAGTACGTCCGTTGGTGTAATCATAACGGGATCGATATGTTTATTATAGACTGTATACCAGGTGAGTTACACAGCATCATCCATGCAAAGCCAACCATGAATAAATTATTAGAATTCACACAGATTGTGTTGCCAAAGTTGTTCAAGCATTGTAAATTCGCGTCTTTTGTTAGACAACTCAATGTAAAAATAACAGGATGAAAAGAATGAAATCGCTTACTTTTTTTTAAATACAGATTTATGGCTTTCAAAGGGATACAGATGCACGTAAATCCAAGGATTATAAAGGCAGAGATAAATGTCGATGGTATCATACATATTTTAAGCCCAACCGTAGCGATCTTTTCCATTTGATCCGTAGAAAGCCCCCTCGTTACTCTCGCGGAAAGAAATCAAGAAAGCAAGTCGAATCAGAGGACGAACCTGTGAAGGATATTGAAAGAGGGGACTCTAATTCTTCCTTTTCGTTTTCTTCTGCGACTATGCAACCTGTTGTGGTTGATGAAGGAACTGTGGAGGAATTATATCAAGCATCATTGATCCCGCCCGCTGTTTATTCTGGCAATAATATGAACCATCATTCTGATATACTCAAGGATCAACTTGCTTACTTGCAAGAAAAATATTTGCAAATGTACAGTTCCCTTACAGATGAAAGAGATAAAGCCTGCAGCTTTATTCAAACTCAAAGGACAAAAATAAAGTTTCTTGAAAGCTCACTTAATGAAACTACACATCAGTCAACACCGTGTATTGTCAACCTCGATATGTTCTGGCAAGATTGTGATACCTTCCCATCCTTATTTACGCCTCTTGAATACCAGCAAAGTTGTACGTTCCCTTCTGATGATAACATGATACTTTCACAGCCTCAAAAATACGAATACATGATTTCACATCCTTCATATCTACAAGATCCAAAATAATACCATCTTTTTTCTCCCCTATAACCATCCTATTTCGTGTTTTTCCATTTAAAAATAAAAAACAAATTTCATATAACATTTCAACCCTGCTTTTTTTTTTAAAAAAAAAAAGCAAGTTTACATCCTAAAGTTTCACACAGACGCATATTGACAACACTATAGTAAATCTAGAAGATGATATTCTATACCGAAAAGGATATATTAATAACAAAAAGTTTAGTTCCCCTCAAGGACCACTTCAAAAAAAAAAAAGAAAAAAGGTTTTCATGCGCAGATCCGCAATTCGCTTATCGACGGCAGATTTAGTTTCATTTGAGTATGTGTAATCGAATCTTCTCAGTAAGTTAAAAATAAGCACAAGTTTAACACAATTGAAAGAATATGTGCATTATTATTTTTTTTAGTATGATAATACAATGGATTTATTTACTTTGTAAAAGAGAGATTAAACAAAAGGCTCAATGTTAACTTCAATAGCAGTAGTAGGATTTGATAATTCAAAGTTTTCGAGCACAGAAGGATGAAGGACACCAAAGGAACCGATTTGAGACTGCTTACGTTCATTAGTCTCTGAATCAATGTATCTAGCATAAATATAAGCAGAACGACCAGGGAAAAAGGTAGCATCTTCAGCTTCTTCAATCCAGTAACCCAATTCGTTGGTGTCGTTTTTGTGAATACGAGAGGTACTGAGCATAGCCATGATGCGATCCAAGAGACCGTGAATGACTTCAAATCCAGAAGTCTTGGAGGTGTAAGTAGCACAAAAGTGTCTTTCGTTTCTAGCTCTACGTTCACGTGATTCATCCTTTAATCCAATATCAGATACCTCAAAGACCTTGATGGGTAGGGCAAGCTTTTTGTTGGAGTTCAAGGTTTTCAAGATACCAGGCAAAAGAGAGGTACGGACAACTTGGTATTCAATTGTCTTGGGGTTGGCAAGTTTAATGGCGGTCTTGTCATCATCTTTTTTGTTGAGGAATTTGAAGTTTTCGTCGTGAGAACACTATTTAATCGGGTTATTATTATGACTTGATTTTATCAATAATACTTGCCAAAATCAAAGGAGCAACTTCTGTAAAACCAGACATAGCCAATTCTCTACGAACGTGATCACTCAGTTTGTTCAAGGGCAAAGGAGCACCAAAGGTGTTTACGCTGGGCATCTTCTTGGTCAAGTTGTCATAACCGTAAGAGATGGCCACATCTTCCATAATATCACAGGCGTGCAAGATATCCCAACGAGTAGGTGGGACATTGACAAGTACCTGGTTGTCGTCCTTGGGATCGACACTGGCATCCAAAGACATTTTGTTCAAAAGTTGACAGATTTTATCTCCAGGAAGTTCAAGACCTGTACAAGAGTTGATGTAATCGATCTTTGCACTGGCTTGACGAGGATCCAATTGAGGAAAAGTCTTGATGGTGTTATCAGGGTAAACAATCTCCACAGGTTCAACACTATTTACACACATAAGTTTTTTCTTTTTCTTTTTCTCTCTTTCTATTCTTTACGTGAAAGGTTCAGCACAATATTCTGAGAACATGGCGACAAGTGTGTTCAATACAGTACTGGCTTTGTGTTCATCAGTAGCTGTCATTTCAATAAAGACGTTCTTGGTGTTCAAGGTGATTTTAGAGTGATCAGAGTTGATGATGGGGGGAAGAGAGCAGACAACACGGTTGGCGTCGAATACAACGGGATAAACTGGAGAATCGCGAATGATGTGCAAGAATTTACCAAGATGTTTATCTTCCTATTAAACTGTTTAATTTTTCTATCTTTTTCCCCTAATTTATGACATACAGTATAAAGTTCCATCAATTCATCACCATCAACTTCAGCTGTTTTGTTCAAAGGTACAAACTTGAAATCTTTGGGAGGTAAAGCTTCATAAGAGAAGGGTCCTTGGATTGTATCTAAATCATGGGTACCCATGGATGCAAGAGTTCTCTTACTATAAAAATGTTAGAACACTTTTTGGTATGATTCATCAACACTTTACCGACAAAGGTTGTTGTGAAGTTTATCTTGGAGATCAATGAAAGAAGCATAGTTCTCGGGTGTGAAGCTAATGTTGCGTAAGATAGCACCGACAATGTAAGGACGAATTTGTTGAGTCTATTAAATATAAAAGGTTTAATGATAAAAAAAAAAAAAAAAGCGCGTGCATATATTCATAGGGACTTACTGAAGGTTGAACGTGAATTTGTTGAACCTTACCATCAGCAGGCTTTACAACCTTATAAACTGGGGGCTTATCTTTACCTTCGAATACACGAAGGGCACGAGAAAGACCTTCATGACACAACAAATCATATCTATTTTATATTAGAATTCATCTTTTTTTTTTTTTTTTTCTTTACCTGTTGGCAGGAATGTCAATTTTCAAAATGGGTCTTTCAGGTGCAACTTCGCCGGCCTTTAATTCCTTTTCAGAA
>JNDS01002427.1:0-31385 GCA_000697035.1 Rhizopus stolonifer B9770
AAAAAAAAAAAAAAAAAAAAAAAAAAAAGAATATAAATATATATATTTACGTCTTCTTCAAGCTCAATACCGAAACGGAAACAAAGCTCAAAAAATTCTTGAGAAGCTATTTTTCTTCAGCATAAATTTTATTATATCAAAAAAATGGTTGGAATTACTGTAGTTTCTTTCAAGAGCTTCAAAAAGAGCAATTTTATCAACGTTGACGGTAGGCATAGTGTAAAGAAAAAAGAGAGAAAGGCGGACAAGAATTTTTTTAGATGAACTGAAATCTAAATTGTGGCTTGGGCCATCTTTTTTTTTTTTTTCAAATGTAAACATGAGCCCCCCCCCCCGAAGATATGGCCAATATGTAAATCTCATGGTTAAGTTTTCCTTTGCTTTGATAAACAAAAGAGTGAGCTTCTCATAAAAAATTAATAGATTTTATTAACAATTTTTTTTTTGTTGTTGTCGTCAGTTTGTACCTGAAAAATGGTTTCAAACGAAAATATGCCTATGTGTCGCTGCTTAAAAAACCATGCAAGGTGGTGGCACTCTATTAAGTCAATTGCTTTTATTTATTTTTTTTTGTGTGTGTGAGAGTAAACAAAAGCAGTAACTCCAAAAAACAAACCCGCCCCTTATCTTCTTTCCCTTTTCTCTTTCTCCCCTCCTTCCTTAAGCCTTCCTCCTCCACAAGTGTTTTTTTTTTCTTTTTTTTTTTTTTTTCGCAAATGCAACAAGAAGAATGGCAAATAGTAGAAACACCGCAATCTCCATTTACGAAAAAGTTAGCGCTAAATTTTGATCGATTTAATATCGTGCCTAATTATGACATTGTAATAGATCAGGATGCCAACAGTCACCCAGATAATGAAACAGATACTATTTATGTCGATTATGAGCAAAATAATGAACCCACAATATATCAATCCTTATATAAATCCTCTGATTCATCTGTTTCCCCGTCTTTTCCTTTATTTATTATGGATCAACCGCCCACGAGTACCCGAGAAAGTTCTGCGGATATGAAAGCCAAATGGGAAAGCAATCCGGTTCAAGGTCCCTCAATACCCTTTTTTGGTTCTCCTAGACCGACTGACAACACCGGGCAGACCATGGAACAATTTGAAAAGAATACATTATCCAACCAATTCAATCTCGGCTTCCCGTCTCATCAGCAGCCCATTCCTCCTTTCTTTCCAGAAAACAAGGCGAGAGATATTAAGCCATGTAACCCAAGGCGAACTCAGAGTAGAGAAAAAAAGAAGGAAGAGGAAAAGAATGAAGATAAAAAGAAGCCGATATTAACCGAGCATAAACTGCCACCAGTCGAGGTCCATCAACAAATGAAAGAAGAGGAAAGACCCAAGAGGATTCAGAGAGGAACACTGGCTAGATGTTTTCAAGCACAGGAAGAATCTTTGGCAAGAATTTATTTGGAAATTGAAAAGGAATGTTCAATTACTGAATGTTACAAGCTAAAGAGTTTAAACTTGAGCAGACAAGGAATCACTGCATTGAACGACCTTAATCTCTATTTTCCGGTTCTTGAAAGACTAAAATTGTAAGTTTGTGTTAAAAATAAAAAATGTTCATGCAAATTTTAGGTCGCACAATGAGTTGACACAGTTATCGGGATTGCCAGAATCTCTTTGCTATTTGTATGCGAACGATAACAAGTAAGAGAATTTATTAAAGAATTGATAGGATTTCTTACTTTTTTTTTTTTTTTTTTTTTTTTTTTTTTTTTTTTTTTTTTTTTTTAGACTCACCTCAATTGACTTGACGCACCTTGGGAAACTTCAACATCTTTATTTATCACACAATCATCTCTCTGGATTTGATAATTTATCTGAACTCAAATTATTAAGAAAACTGGATATTGGACACAACTTTATAAAGTCAATCAAATCCTTTCAAGTATTGGAAGGTCTTACACATTTATATTTAAGATCAAACAATATTCACCGTTTAAAAGAATTTGAAGAATTCAAGTAAGACAAATAGAGTGTTTAAGTAAAACTGACATGTCAAAGTAGTAATCGGGATTTAGAATATTTGGATTTATCTTTCAATCGAATAGAACACCTTGAATCCATGGAGTCTTTAACTGGCTTAATAGAGTTGAACATTGGTAAGCTTATAAATCCTTCTTTTTTTTTTTTTTTTTTTTTTTTTTTTTTTTTTTTGGTAAACAGGTTACTTATATATCTCACAGATCACAATGATATTAAGGTGATTCAATTGACTCGACCTCTGGAAAGGCTTTGCAAACTCAGGCTTAGTTTCAACAGACTAAAATCATTTGATATGTCATTATTTCCAGACATTAGAGTACTTTACTTGGATGATAACCAAATCGAAAGAATTATGGGTGCTGCGTGTACAAAAAGAATGGAGTCTTTTTCTTTAAGAGATCAAGGAAAAATCAAAGTGTAAGAGGCAGTTTGTTAAATTACTGCTAATTTTTTCTTTTTTCTAGTGAAATTAATATAAAGTATTTGCGTGGGGCAAGAAAACTTTATTTATCAGGCAGTCCTTTCCAGAGTTTACGACACATGATCGATTTCTACTCACTAAAATACCTTGAATTATGTACAGCAGATATTGAAGAACTACCAGTTCATTTCAGTAAGCAGATGCCCAACCTAGCCACCTTGTACTTGAGTACCAATAGAATTGCTGATATACGACCTTTGAGAAAACTGAAATACTTGCAAAGACTCATTTTGATTGATAATCGGATCACAAGTTTAAATGAAGTTATTGCTGTAGTGAAACAACTAAAAAATCTAAATTACTTGGATCTGAGGTAAAGATAACGCTATGAAAAAAGAAATACCTTTAACGTTTCTTTAGACAAAATCCAATTTCTACCAGCCTTTACAATCCACTCAGTTTATCTCTTTTGAAAGGAGACCATCGTCCACCCTTGGATGATTCGGACAACAAAAGTGAAATATCCAATTCTCCTTACGTGTCAACAGCACTGGACAGCGAATGGCAAGCACAAGACGGATTATTTCTTCAGTCTCTCAACGATCATTGGAAGATGCGAAGAAAAGTTTACAGATCCCTGTTGTTATTAGAGTGTCCAAAACTCATTGAACTGGATCACATTCAGATTCATGACCTCGAACGTTCCCAGGCACCTCATATCATTCATGAATACTCTTCGAATCAAAACAGTAACCCCGCTAGCAGTAGTCATGGTTACTCGGACTGAAATCTTCCTCTTATCAATTTTTTTTTTTCTATTTTTTTTTTTTTTTTTTTTTTTTTTTTTTGTTTCGTTTTATATAATATCCACTTTTCTATCTTAATAAATGGTCGGTTGTAGCAACTTATTTAAAAGGTTATCGTGCTCAGTCAAAAGAAAACCAAGCATGACATCTACAATGACTGCATCCACTGTCATTGGCTCAAGTCATAAAGTAGCAGAGTATTCAACATATAGTCCCAAAGAAGCGCTAGACTTTATTGATTTTCTCAATACTTCACCTTCCCCCTTTCATGCTGTGCATGAAGCTTCAGTTCGTTTAGAAAAGGCAGGGTTTGAAAAGATTAGTGAAAAGCAGGATTGGCATTTGAAAAAAAGGGGAAAATATTATTTCACACGTAACGGGTCCTCTCTTGTCGCCTTTATTGTCGGTGGTGAATATCAAGTCGGACAAGGTGGTTTCACGATCGTGGGTGCACATACAGATTCGCCTTGTCTTAAAGTGAAGCCGGTCAGTAAAAAAGAACAGCAGGGATATTTGGAGGTGGGTGTTCAGTTGTATGGGGGTGGTATTTGGCATACTTGGTTTGATCGTGATTTAGGTATCGCTGGACGTGTCATGGTAAAAGAACAGGATGGGAATTTCCGTCATTCTCTTGTTCATATCAAAAAGTAAGTTGGTGCAAGTGATGTATGTTTAATGTATAATTATAATAGACCTATATTGCGTGTACCCACTTTGGCTATTCATTTAGATGGACCGGTGAATGAAGCATTTTCGTTTAATAAAGAAAATCACCTATTACCCATCTTGGCTACCACTGCAAAGTCGTAAGAAACTATCATGTATAACCTGGATCATTCATATTCTATAGAACATTAAATCAACTAAAAAACTCTAATACGGAGCCAAGTAAACATCACCCAGCATTAATGCACATGTTGGCAGAGAGAATGAAAATAGAAGGTAAACTATCTTTACATTGACATATTCCCATTAAACCATCCTTTTTTCTTTTCTTTTCTTTTTTTTTTTTTTTTTTTTTTTTTTTGGCAGTCGACCAGATTCACGATTTTGAACTCTGTTTATTTGATACACAGCCTGCTACTTTAGGAGGCGCCTTTGATGAATTTATTTATTCTGCCAGATTGGATAATCTCGGTATGACTTATTGTTCTTTAATTGCATTGATCGAATCCGAAGATATCAAACATGACAAGAATATTCGATTGGTTTCACTTTTCGATAATGAAGAAATTGGAAGTACTTCAGCTCATGGTGCAAATTCTAATTTACTCCCTTCTACTATGGAAAGAATCGTGGCTTCTATGAAATCTTCATTGAATACTAAGGTTGCTTTTGAACAAGCGATCCATAAAAGTATGCTGGTGAGTGCTGATATGGCACACGCTGTTCATCCAAATTACGCGTAATTTTTTTTTTTTGATTTTGTGAAACACTAATTTTTTCTGTAGAGAAAAACACGAAGAAAATCATCGACCACAAATGCATAAAGGAACAGTGATCAAGATTAATGCCAATCGAGTAATTAAAGAAAGTTGAGAGTAGTAAAAAAAATTCATTAGGCTTTAAATAGAGATATGCCACGACTGCGCCTACGAGTTTAATTTTACGCGAAATTGCGCGTCAAAAGGACATTCCTATCCAAGTAAGAAAATACGCATAAGTTGAACGAGATACTAAATACAACAACAGGAATTTGTAGTTCGTAACGATTCCCCATGTGGATCTACTATTGGTCCTATGCTAAGTGCTAAATTAGGTCTTCGCACAATCGGTAAGGAATATATCACGTTCATAGTAAATGTTAATCATATGAATAGATGTGGGAAATCCACAGTTGAGTATGCACTCAATTAGAGAAACAGGTGGAGTGGATGACGTTAAACATGGCATTCATCTCTTAAAAGCCTTCTTTGAACTTTTCCCTCAAATGGATGCAAAAGTCATTGTGGATTAAATTTATCAAGTTGTTGTCTTGTATACTCCGCCTTTCAAAAAAAAAAAAAAAAAAAAAAAAAAAAAAAAAACACATTTTATTGTAACCCTATTTCTTTTCTTTTTCTTTCTTTACTTTTGTTGCAAGACATATTTCAGAAAACGAGAAATCGAAGGTGAATTAAGAGAATATCTTCAATTGCTTGTACACAATATTCATTTTTTTTTTTTTTTTTTTTTTTTTTGAGGAAAGAATGTTGCCCAGCGAATGCCCTTCGAATGAGCCAGACGAAACAACAGGTTTATAATGCCATTCCAACCACTTTTTTTTTTTAACGTTGCCAATGAACTACAAGTAGAACAACAAAGTAGTAGTATTGCCGCTGATGCTAGTAACAACCAAGAGAATACAGAAAACGAAGGCGATATATTGGATCCGAATATTGTATCAGATAGAGAAGCCAGTATGCACGTTACTTCTTGGTCTGTTTAGATTTTTATTTTTATTTTTGATCAATGAAAAAAAAAAAAAGAATGATAAAATGCTGACTCTTAAAAACATAGGGTACGAGAAAATTATGTTCAAGAAAGAGATCATAACGTACCGAGAAGAAATATGTATGAACATTATAAAACTCACTGTATCGCCCGCCAATTGACACCTGTCAATTCAGCCACCTTTGGTAAATTAATTAGGGTTGTATTCCCAGAGTTAAAGACCAGGCGATTAGGGGTGAGAGGTCAATCCAAATATCATTATTGTGGAATCAGAGTAAAACCCAGTAGTGAATCGCACCAAACGTAAAAAAAAAATTCTTGTGTATTTATCACAGGCTATTAAACATTTTGTATATTAGAAATGACCCAATCTTGACAATCACAGAAGATCCAAGACAATTTGATGATAGATCAACTGTCTCTATCATAGCTCCTAATCTTTCCGATTCGTCTGTCTCTACTCATCTACCTCCCTTCAAAAAACCAACCATCATATCATATCATATTAACAATAGTCTGGACAATAACTTGATCTCCTTTATCACTGCCTATGAAAAACACTGTAAGGATATTCTCATCTCAGTTACTAGTCATCAAGTAGAAGAAATGAATGAAATCATGGGTCGCTTTTATGAAAATATGCCCGACAACTTTCGGTTCCTAATCCGTGATATCCCTGAAGTGACTGAATCTGTCTGGAGATATGATAGTCTGTTTTTTGATGTGAGTATTTTTTATACTTTTGTAGCTGGTTTATATGTTAACAAATCTCAATAGACAATCATCGAACGTTTCCTTCCAAATGTAAACTATCCACTGTCTCAAAAAATGATGTTGACATTGCGAACATTTACTCGTGAACTAGCTGATCACATCAACACCTTCATCTCTCATTTTCCAATCAACTTTTATCAAAAGAAACTTGATGGTAAGTGATTCCCTTTCATTTGCTGAATCCTCACTTGTGTTTAGTGGCTCGTATCTTTGCTGCTAAATTTAGAAGACATTTGTCATTGAATCAAGCCGCACAAACTGCTTCTGTTATTCTGAGTATGCCAGACCATCTATTAGCTATGCGAAGAGATTGGGAAGTTTTTGATTTTGACGGACTTTTAGATCAAACCTTATGGGTCTGTGATTGCAACGTGACAGAAATTAGGCATATTTGTAAGTCTATCAAGAAATTACTCAATCTCACTCCTTTGTAGTAA
Source organism: Rhizopus stolonifer B9770 (assembly GCA_000697035.1). NCBI lineage: Eukaryota > Fungi > Mucoromycota > Mucoromycetes > Mucorales > Rhizopodaceae > Rhizopus > Rhizopus stolonifer. The sequence continues at coordinate 6,875 of JNDS01002427.1, forward strand.
ACCAAGAAATATATGATCTGTTGACTGTCAAAATAAGTCTTGAACAATGGATGCATTGGACTTCTAATATTGTGGATAACTATTTAAACAAGTTTGTACCTGTAAGTGATCTCTATTGTAAACTAAAATGTAACATCCACTTCTTTGCTAGTCTTCTTCTAGTGAGGCAGGCCATTTTTTGACTCAAGCAAAACAATTTCTCTTAAAATGGACTTTTTATGCCTCTTTGGTCATGAAGGATTTAGCTCGTCAAAATGCCCGTAGCTTTAGTAAGTTTTTCTTCAATATAAATGCCTGTATTCATTTGTTTAGGTTCATTCAATACCCTCCGCTTATTCCTTGATGAATATGCACTTTATCTCGTTGAAGAAAATATTGCCCAAATCAATTATCTATTATTGAAGCAACAGCACACCATTCAACAGGCTGAATCTTCATCTTCTCATCCAGATATCTTCCCACCTTCCTCGTCTTCAACCAACAAAGAGCACCGCTCTTAAAAGAGTTGAAATTAGGACGCTTAGCTTTTTGCTTGTTACATATCCTGTCTATATCATCATATCCTTTTCCTTCTCTTTTGCTGTAATATATATATATATATATATATAATATCATACCCTCACCATCACACACCCTTTTTTTTAATGCAAGTACAATCTCTTTTTATTATAAAACTTGAGTTTCTTTTTTTTTTACTGAAATTTGGAGTTTATTGAAAGCGTTGACTAATTGCTGTTGGCTTGGTAACTGTGTTTTCTTAATTCTTGAAGATAAAATGGGTATACGTGAAGGCTTAAGTGACTTTTTCGAAATAAGAGAACGTTTTAATCCATATTTTGGAGTACATATTGGCTTTAATGACACTTTATTTTTTTCAGGTTCCATGAAGAAAAAAGAATAAGGGGGATCTTTTTTTTTTATTTGTTTGAACGTTTATCCGCTCAAATATTTCAACGTCACTTCTCCCGTACAAAATAAAAAAAAAAAAAAAAATCTTTTTCCTTGTCTTTTGTTTTTCAAAACCAATTGCTATTGCATCATGGCTGATATTACAAAGTAAAAAAAGAAAAAAAAAAAAAAAAAAATTTAAAAGTGTTGAACAAGATTAATTTATTTGTTTATAAAGAAAGAGAAAATGGGATCAAGATGATCAAAAAGATGAAAGTGTACCAGAGAAAAAAATTGCAAAGTTAGATAGTGATCCTACAAAAGCTGCAAGTAAATTTATAAGAGAGAGAGAGAGAGAGAAGACTTCATATTGACTATTTTATGGATACTAGGTGAAGCCGCAGCTAGAATTAACGCCATGTTACAACAAAAAGGAATTCCTTTGCATGTCGAAGACAGCAAAGAGGGTGAATTCACAAAGAACATTCCTATTAATGAATTGAAGAATAGATATATGCTAACTCGTGGAGCCACACAAACTCAAATTCATCAAGAGACAGGAGCAGGTAAAAATAATGTAAAATGGGCTTATTTTGACATTTTTATATATACTAGATGTGACAACTCGAGGAAAGTATTATCCAGATATATCCTTAGCCACACCCGGGGAGCCACCGCTCTTTTTGCACGTCAGCGCCAAATCACAAGAATCTCTTGACAAGGCACTCAAAAGTATTCAAGAAATGATCGAGACAGCACAAGTTCCTTCTGCTCAACCTGTAGAAAGGGTGGAAAGACGTTTCGAACGTAAATTTTTTGAAAAGAAAATACCTGTGGACGTACCTGGTAATCCTCCATTCAATCTTCGAGCTAAAATTGTTGGACCTCAAGGTGCTTTTGTCAAGCATATTGTACAAGAAACAGGCGCTCGTGTACAGTTGAAAGGGAGAGGTTCTGGATTCATTGATTCAACTACCAGAAAAGAATCAGACGAGGATTTACACGTTCATATCACGTAAGAACAATATATATTGTACATTTTGGATCTAATATATATATATATATATATACAAATATACATTAGGTGTATGGCAGAAGATGGGTTAGAGTCGGCTATCAAGTTGACTGAAGATTTACTTTCGACCGTTAGACAAGAAGCAGAAAGATCTCAATCATATGGATATACTCGTGGTCGTCCTAACTATAACAATGGAGTAAGTATAAGACATTTGCAGATGTTGAAATATGCAAAAAGAAAGGCAAACAAATGAAAAAAAAAACTAATCTTTTTTTTACTACTAATCTTTTATTTAAACAAGTATTATAATGGTTATAATACAGCTGCCCCTCCCGCTTCTACTGCTGCACCACCATCAGCAGCACCAGCAGACAACAATGCTTATACTTATGACTATAACCAATATTACAATAACTATTACCAAAATCCTTCAGATCCAAGTCAATATCAGGCTTATGATGCTAGTTACTACAACTATTATGGTTATCCAGCTGCTGATGCATCTGCTCATCCCCCACCTCCATCTGGAGGAAGTGTACCCCCTCCACCTGGCGGAGCACCTCCCAGTGCTACTTCCCCCCCTCCTCCCCCTCCCAGCAATAGTATTCCACCCCCTCCTCCACCAGGTAGCTCTTCTGCTTCCTCCGATTCTTTACCTCCCCCTCCTCCTGCCTCCACTTAATGCTGTGAACACTAAAATTGGTCCTAACCTAGTTAAAATTGTTAGATAAATAAATAAAAAAAAAACGCATCTTTTTGTATGTTTTTTTTTTTTTTTTTTTTAAAAAAAAAAGTTTGTTGTATTTAACAATATATTTCTTTTTTATTCGCATGTAAAACTATACATTATAATCACGCCAATGTGATGCGTTGCAATTCCTATCATTGCAATGACCTCCATTTGATTCATAAATACATAAAGCTTGCGATATGGGCATGTGTGAACTATCGTTTTGCTTCAGATTTATGCCCAAAGTGTTGGTAATTGAACTGAAAGGTTGAAAACGTGCCTATTAAAAAAAGAAAAAAAAGAAAAGCATTATAATACCCATCTCGCATTTGAAACTAAAAATCACCTTATCAGCTTGAGGCTCTTCGAAAGTCTTTTCTTTTACTTGATCTTTAGAAACCGCCTGATCCATTTGAGGCTTTTCGACAATCCTCTCTTGTCTTTGTTCTGCAGTAACGATATTGGTTGGTATGCTCTCCTTATCATTCTTCACACATGACATTAGATTATTTTTCTTTCTTTTTTGTCGCGATCTTACGTCTTGTTTTTTTTTCATTTTTTTCTGCATTAAAAAGAAAAAGGAGAGTAGTAATAAACATCTATTCTGTATATACCATTTTCATGTATTTACTTACATTTGGTCTATTATCAGAGTTGTCGACTTCTATCTTCAATGGGCGTTCTTGTGAGTTATCAAGTAGTATACTCCTCTTTATTTGGTGAAGCGATATGCCTTCTTGCCTGGATTTTTCTACAAGAGCATTTACTTCCGCCGTAAATCCTTTAATATTTTGTTCCTGGGTTTGATGCAGAACCTCTTCGCTAGAAACACGATCAAGTAAATTGGCAAGCTTTTTCTTGACATCAGCATTCCAGTTCACACCATCAACTTTATCTAATTCGATTTTTTTGATCTGAGCTCGCAATGGTTCCATACGTTTTTTAATTTCGTGCGCGGTTTTCTTACTGTGTTGTCTATCCTGAAGTAATCTTTCGTACGCTTTTCGCAATTCCATCTGACGCTCTGCCTTGGTTGCAGTAGATGGTACAACAACCGATTTATTGATAGGAGTCACGTTGTTGGAAAAAAATGGTTTATTGACAGGAAGAGACACAGGTTTGGATGAGGGTTCCTTCACAATGGGTACATTCCTGACGGAGGATACATTCATAGCAGAGGGTGCGTTCACAGCAGAGGATGCGTTCGTGATAGAAGGTGAGTTTATGACAGAGACTGTAGTCTTGACAGAAGAGGGGGTGGGACGAGTCTGTCTAGCATTACGGCCAAGCGAAGAACGTGCTTGAATTTCAAGAAAAGCAATGCGCATGCTTTTTTGTTCTTTTTGTAATTCTTCCAATTCTTTAATGATTTTGCTGTTATCGCGATCTATTCCATTTAATTGTTCTGTAAGTCTATCAACTTCATTTTCCATTTCTTGAAGTGAAGAGTCTTCTGCAGTGCATGGTGCTGTACAAAAACTTGAAACAGAATCGACGTCTTCAGCTGGAAGGCTCTAATTTAAAGATGGTTAATAATGTATAAAAAAACACTCGAGGCCATGAATGTATACCTCATCTTCAGAAACATCCATATCTGAAGTATCCGTGTAAATTTGATCTTGAAGAGTAGACATTTTTTAAAAGAAAGAGACTTTTTTTTTGATGAGGTAAAAAGAAATCAGCAAAAGAAAACAAAAAAATTTATTGATTAAAAAAAAAACATTTTAATTTTCGGACACCTTCTGAAAAAAATGGGACAAAGTAAAAGTAGAATCAGATACTTAAAATAAAGATTAGCAAAAAAAGAAAAGAAAAGAAAAAGAAAAAAAAAAAGTAACAAGTATTATTGAAATTCACTGGCTTTGAACAATCTACCATGTGATTATTCAGATGGTTAATTCTGAAAAAAGAGCATTTTATTTTAAAAACTGTTCTTTTGAGATTTGCAAAACACCATTTAAAGTACTGTTATTGTTCGTTGGGTTCAATCTTAATATACGTGACATGACATTGAACAATTCGATATTCCAAAAGGGAACTATACTCTTGCTCTCGGGAAAATCAGGACCTCTAGCTACAAAAATGGCTCTTGATTGAGGATCAAGATTATCGTATCCATGAACACCTCGAGGTGAATAGTCTGTCCCATTTGCTGGATCATACTGTTCGCGTGTAGCGAAATTCCAGCCAGGATCTGGCAAAACGATAAGGGGTGCTATTCTAGCATTGTTACTGAAATGGAAACGGGATGGAACGTCTGGTTTTTTGTACACTTGAAAATGAGGTAATTTTTGTTGTAGTCTTTGGAAGGCTCTGTAGAGAGTTTCAACAGATGCTTCTTGATCAGATTCGGGATTGACGCGTATACCCAAAATAGGATAAGTCTCAATCTTCCATATTAAGTCTAGCTCTTCTTTGGTTAGCTCTTGATCATAGAAAATTAGACGAGTTTTATCTGTTTCTGACATGCCGTGGTCGCTGACGATCATAATATTGACTATATCTGTCAGATTTCTTTCTGCGATTCCATCCAGTATCCTTCCAATGCTTTTGTCAGCCAATCTGAGCTCTCTCATTGTCTAATTATGTTATGGATTGTTTTTAAAAGTAGCTCCTTACTTGATTGGCATATGGACCATAAAGATGTCCCGCCTGGTCTACTTGAGGCACATATAATCCAATGAACTGTGGCCTATCTTCCACAGGCAAATCGAGCCAATCAAATACCTGATCCACTTTATCGTCAAATGTAACATAGTTATCAAAAGCTACTGAATATGTCGGCTTCAATCCTTGGAAACTTGTACTGCATCCTGGCCACATGATCACGCCAGACTTTATACTTTGCTTTACTGCTGTGATCCAAATCTTTTATGAATGTTAACTTTATTTCTTTCCTCTCTGTTGACTTACCGGTTCACCACCCCACCATTTGGAGTCCCAACTACGCTCAGGATCCTTGTAATAGAACGTATCGTTCAATTCTTGGTCATAAAAGTAGTTGCCAACAATACCATGTGATTCAGGATATAATCCAGTGACCAAAGACCAATGGTTTGGAAAAGTAATTGGCTATAAAATATTTAAGTTCCATTTTCATTATCATGGTTATTTACAGGAAACGAAGGTGTCATATATTCGGCTCTTGATCCTTCTTTTGCTACTTGCTGTCAATATAATGAATGTAACATTCCTTGTTCTTATTACCCATTTGACTTAATACGGGAGTCACAAATAAATCCAAATCATGGTTGACTACACCGTCCAAAGAAATCAATAGAACGGTCGGTAAAAATGTATGGGAACCGTTATTATAAATAGGTGTATCGTCTTTCTCGATTTTCTCGAAAATTCCACAGAAAATAACTCCCACAGTTAACAAACAAGCTGTGGCTGCTAAGAAAACAAACCTTTTATGACGTTTGTAAAAAGGTCCTGTCTATACATACTCTTAGCTTCCCTTTCTTTCTTTATTTTTGCTTACTTCTTCTTCCAAATCGGGTGGTCCAATAGATTGGTATTGTGAATAAAAGTCGGCGGTTCGAGGATGCTTGTTGTCATTTGAAGTCATTCTTTAATAAAAAAAAAAGATAAGGGAAGGGGAAGAAAAATGCAGATATTAAACGGACTTTCAATTAAGAACGATTAAACAAACATAAATGATAAAGGAGGGATGGGGGTACTTAGTTTTTTTTTTTTTTTTTTTTTTTTTTTTTTTGACTCATAAAAAAAGACGTCATGGGGAAGGGGAGCTGCGCATAAAAAAAAATGGAAAATTTGCTTTGACAACTTCCTTGCTCTTTTTTTTTTTTTTTTTTTTTTTTATAAAAGTAATGACACAAGAAAAGAAACAAACTGCCATTTTACATTTAACTGGAGGTGCTTTATCAGGCATGGTAGCCTGTACTGCTTTACAACCACTTGATTTGATAAAAACTCGTTTACAACAGCAACGTCAAGACCATTTGGCGTTTATAAAAGAAGCTAAAAACAAGGGACTTAAAGTGGCGCCACATAAAAGGCAAGTTGTTGTAAAAAGCGATACGACAGCTAACACCTCTCATAGTAATATTTATTCGACAATAAAAGACATTGTACATAATAACGGCTATAATGGACTATGGAGAGGAACAGTACCAACCATTATGAGGTAAGACGGTTATTTTAAAAACAAACAAAAATGTTGAGACAAATAGATAGAAGCGTCCCTGGTTCTGCACTTTATTTTTTTGCCTTATCTGAAATACGACAGATTGTGTCGAGTACAAGAGCAGTTTGGAAACCAGCGATCAATGCTCAACAAAAGGATACGCAACGTTGGGAGAATTTATTTTCAGGTTCGACAGCAAGAGGAGCAGTTGGATATATTATGATGCCCATTACAGTAGTTAAAGTGCGATATGAGGTAATAAAAAAAATATATTACTCCCTCATGGATGAAAGAAGAAGAAAAATAATTTCTATACAATATTTAGAGCAATTTTTACAATTACACCAGTTTATCACAAGCCTTTAGATCAATTATTAATACAGACGGTTTTCGAGGTATGTTATATTTATTACATGTGACAATGACTGAATAATAGGATAGGTTTATTTGCTGGATATGGTGCGACATTTATCCGTGATGCCCCTTTTGCTGGTATTTATTTATTTTTCTATGAAGGAATCAAAACATGGGCCAATGGTAAGCAAGTAGTTTTAAAACAGAATCTAATAAAGATTTGTAAAGATTACACAACAAGTCACCAAAAACCGGTTGCGAATGTGCTTATCAATTTAGGATCTGGCGTGGCTGCTGGTATGGCCGCTACATGTACTACACAACCCTTTGATATGTTAAAAACGCGTATGCAACTTAAACCATCCATTTACAAAAACCTTTTACAATCATCAAAGAAAGTCTATTTGGTAAGTCGAATTTTCGGTTCTCATTTAACTAACAAATCAATAGGAGGAAGGGCTGATGGGATTTTTTGATGGAATAAGCGTTAGATTAATTAGAAAGCCTTTGAATTCAGCAATTTCTTGGGCAATTTATGAGGAAGTAGTAAGATGGTATAATAGAAAGGATGCACTTTTGAAAGAAAAACTGTAAAAAACACATACACACACACACACATATCCCAATTATCCCGCCCCATTCATGCTTGTAATTTCATCCCGCCTCCCCACAAATTAAATTCCAATTTCTACACAAAAAAAAAGTATTTCTTTCCCTAATTTATATGAGCCCAAAAATTCTTATTATCTTGGCTTCTTCTCTTGAGCCTTCACAAATTGAACTTGATATTAATGTAAGAAATATTCAAATGCTCCTTTAATAACGTTTCATTAGAATCATTATGAGTCAAAATATTTAAAATTTCGTGGTGTTCCTAAAGGATTACTGCCAATCTCAGGAAGGCCCGCACTTAGTTGGTTATATGATGATCTCAGAGCTCATTTTTCACAAACATTTATTATTACAAATGCATACAAGTAAATATAAACACGAAAAATTCAACTCATACAGTTTAAAGTTTCAAGCACTATGAACGTTGGGCTAGCTCCATTCAATTTCCCAGGGAAAATATACTAAACAAGGGCCTCAGGTAAATGAAACCAGTAATAATGTATTCTGACAAATGATCAAAGTAATGGCGTATTGGCAGATTTGGCGTTTGCTCATCGTGTCAAACGGTTTGAACACAATATCATGATCACCTTTCCTCATTTGCTCTGGGACGGAGCTTCAAGTATTCCAGCCTTATTTAACTCGAGTAATTTTGTGCTATCTACTGAAAACTTGTGTGTTGTATTTGGACTGAGTCTCGAAGCAATCCAGGGTTTGGATGAGTACACGCTCACGTTGGATGAGAAAGAAACAAGGGATGATTTGGAAATCTATACAAAGGCGCAAGACGGATGCTCACTCTTGACGGCCAAAGATGCACCTCTTTTTGGGTATGCAGATCCAAAGCTGTCCTTTGAATCTTATCTTGACAAATGGGAAAATATTTTGTTTGAAAAGACAGTCAAGACTATCTTCCAAACAGATCCTATTCATCAAAGGGCCTATGCTCGTGTAGGTCTGATAGGAAATCCTAGTGATGGCTTCTTTGGTAAGAAAAAAGAAATATCAACAAAAAAGGTATTCAACTCTTTTTTTTTTTTTTTTTTTTTTTTTTTTTTTTTTTTTTGTAGGAAAAACAATGTCTTTGCTCGTTTCAAACTTTTGGGCTGAAGCTACATTGATTCCTAATGAAGAAGGAGAAGCAATCAGGATCTTGCCTAACCCTGTATCTGACCCACATAACTTTTCTTCCATGGCATGTTTGGCTGGTATTTCAGAAATCGATGGTTACGAAACGGGGGATAGATTATTACAGGCTTGCTGTAAAGTGTTCTACAGACATTGTCAATCACATGGAATAAGTATTCAGACTCTACAAGGATTTAGAATGATGTTTGAAACAAATATTCCTCGACAGGTCGGTCTGGCTGGATCATCTGCTATTATCACCGCTCTCTGGAAGGCTTTGACCCAGTTTTATGGCGTGACAGAGGAACAGATTCCTTTAGAGTTACAGGCAAGTTTGGTGTTAAAAGTAGAGCAAGAAGAGCTGGGTATTGCCGCTGGTCTTCAAGACAGAGTGATTCAGGTACAGTCTTTTGGTATATTTTATATAAGCTTACACAAATAGTCTTTCGGAGGATTGGTTTACATGGACTTTAGTAAAGACTATATGGAAACACACGGTTATGGAAAGTATGAGCGTCTTGATGCTTCTTTATTGCCCAAGTTATGGTTGGCTTATATCGCCGATCCTGAAGATTCAGGCAAAGTACACAGCACAGTCAAGCAGCGCTTTTTGAAAGGTGATCCAGAGGCAAGTATATGATAGTCTTGAACATTTATTGACGTATTATAGATTGTGAAGGCTATGGAGAATTTCGCATCCTTTACCCAACAGGCCCGAGATGCTTTAGAAGCAAAAGATCACCGTACTTTTGCTCAACTCATGTCATCCAATTTTAATCTTCGCAGACAAGTTTATGGTGATAGTGTGGTGGGTGCCTCTAATTTGAGAATGATTGAATTGGCTAGAGAACATCATTGTGCGGCTAAATTTCCGGGAAGTGGCGGAGCTGTGGTAGGCATGTGGAATGGAGAGGACAAGACAACGGAACAGAGAGACTTGTTAAATCTCAGGCGTGCATTGGAAAGTGAGGGTTTTGTATTTTTAATCTTGTCACCCAAAGTGTATGAATAAATTTTCTAAAACGAATCAAGAGAAGAACTTTTCTAGAATTAAATAGTTAATAGCCTTAAGTTTAATGTGTTTTCTTTCACAAGCGGCAAAACGGCGATCCAAGGCATTTTTATTAAATATTCCAAATAAAGCAATATTTTCGATGGCTTTGTGCACAAATTTATTTCAAGAAAAAAAAAAGAAGAGCCAATGAAACCTGGTATTATTTTAAAAACTAAAAATAGAAAAGATGTTTCAGGAGTGAAACCGACATTGATCTCGCCAATTTTAAGTGGTTGATCACGAGAAAGTTATTTACCAGGAACAGACTATTCCATGGTTTCAGTCCCCGTTCAGCACTTGAAGTCTAAAAAAAAATAACAGAAATGGAAAAAATAAATGATGAGCAACAGAAGTTTCCTCATTTTCTATCCTCAATTTAAATACCCAAATATAGTAAATTTGGGTTATTTAATTCTATTTTTTTCTCTGTTCTCTTTCTTTCCTTTATTTATATTTTCTTATTAATGGTACATTCTATTGAAGTCTTTCTTCAACCACCTTCACCAAAACAATCAAGAGAATTCAAGCTACCACCTATCAACACACTTTATTCACTCTCTTTGGATGGCGATGTCGTTCAACAGCAACACCTTCCGACTGTTTGTTTAACAGATCAACATAACCAACATAACACAGTCTTTGATGCAAACGATAGTCACAAGCTAAATACACTCGAGCCCACTCCGTGCCTGTCGATCATTACATCGCCTGTGTCCAATTCATCCAGTCCTCACTTTGGTATGGCTTCTCCTTCGCTGTCCTCCGTATCCGCTCTGTCTCCTTTAATATCACCTATTGTAGAAAGCTCTTTGCTACTTGCACCTCCCGACATGATGTCTTTTCGTCGTTGTCGTTCAGTATCTAATGAATCATCACCTTCCTCATCACCCTCTTACAACTATAGATCCCTTTCCGAGCCACCTGCGTTTGAACTACTGCCACCCTCAACACTACAAGAAGAAAAGGGTAAAGGGAAACAATCCGATGGAGAGAGTGTAATAAACTTTAATGACCACCCATTATTTGGACCCAAAAGAAAACGAGGAAGACCACCTAATACATCCAGACCTGAATCCACTGCAGATAATCATTGGACATTTATAAAGCCTACCGTGTGGGATGTGAAAAACAAGAGCTTTGAGCAAAGAAACAAGAGGCATGTAGGCAAAGTCAATATACCCACCATATCATCATCAACATCATCATCAGTAGAAAATGTATTAAATACATTTACAAGTACAAATATGGATATGGCCTTAAGTATACCCAAAAAGAAAAGAGGCCGTAAACCCAAGAAGCAATTGGCTGGGAATTCTTGTTTTGTTTGGAAAGATTTAACTGCTCCCAGAGGTGCAAATAAGAAGAGAATCATTCGATTAGAAAAATTAACAGATCGTTCACTCTTGCCTGCCACTTTACCAATACCAAAATGCTCTCGACAACCAGAAAAAGAGGAAGGAGAGAAGAATTAACTGCAATTTTTTTTTTTTTATTATCATAAATATTTCATTTTGGCGTTGACGTTACATTGTACAAGAATAAATAAATAAAAAAATAAAAAAATAAAAAAAAAAAAAAAAAAAAAAAAAAAAAAAAAAAAAAAACTCTATGAAAAATATTTTGTTTTTTTCGTATTGGCTTTTTGTCCAATACATGCAGCCTATTCCTGTATAAATGGTTATGAAAATCCTTTATATCTCTCCTCAACTCTTTAACCTTCTCCTCATGAATTATTTTTATCTTTGATCGCGTTGATTGTGCGGGGAATCTTTTTTTATTTTTATTTTCTTTAAAAATTTATTCACAATCAACATGGAAGGTCTACATGCCCGTAAAAAAAACAAAACAAATCCAGAAGACGAATTAGAATACATGGATGAAGTAGGTAAAAAAAAAAGATTCCAAATTCTTGTTGATTATAAAGAAAGGAAAAAACTCAATATAATAGAGCAAGAAACATTACTGCAAGATCTTCGAAATCAGAATGATGCAGCCAACTCAAATATACTTGTAAGAAAATAATAATAAGCTTACTTTATAACATTATTGTAGAAAGGACTACTTGTAATTGATTGTTTGACTTCTTCACTGTATGTTATCTGTATACATGAAACGATTTAACAATACATTTTTCTTAGTTTCTTAAGTCTATTGGTCCAGTCAAGCAAGAAACCAATAGTACCTATTGCGAATATTATTGTCACGGCCTATGGATCTCTTGGCTTTTTTCGTACGGCAGTCATCAGCAGTATTCTGTCCGTAAGCCTGTCATTTGTTACGTTGATCGCCAAGAGCAAGGTTGATTTATTTGGCATAAACCGTTTTTTATCCGTAGACTCTCAGCATGTATCGATGATAGGTGTTGGTGCCCTTTTACTAGGAACGGTAGGGCCTATCATGTGCTTGTTCTATAATACGAATGTAGCCGAATTGGTGTTTTGGGCTATACCTTTATTGGTATCAAGTATGTATTATGTTGCTTATTACATGATGAAGCAGGTTCAAAAGGATCTAGAAGAACTTGAACAATCAAAGTATAAGTATAAGGGTGCTTAAATAAAATCTTGGCAAAAGATCGACTTAAAATGCTGCATGTCACAGCTAAGCGTTTTTGTTTACTTTCATGTATTAAAAGAACATCAGGTTGTTTTCCTGGCCGGTTAATGCATTAGTTTGAGCTTTTATAGAAATCAGCTCATGTTCAATCAACTCTTTTAGAGTGGGTGCTGTATCGCCCTGATGATTGTCTTTTAATCTAAAAAATGTTAGTTCATGTTACATGTTACATGTACTCTTACTTCATTAATTCTTTATAAGAATTAGACAAAATATTTTCAATATTATTTTCTGTAAACAAAATGTTGGTTACAGATGACTTATTTGATTATGAATGTTACCTATCTCAATTTTTAAGGTTCTGTATTCTTCCTTTGTTTTTTTCAACTCATCTTTCTTTTTGCTCAAGCGCATTTGGAGCTCCTCAGGATTTAAAGAGGCCTTTTCTTTTTCCATTCTGTCCAAATGTTCTTCGGCCAGTCCGATTTGCTCACAAACAAGCGAGAGCTTTTCGTATTGTTCTGTTTCAGCCGCCAATTGTCTTTGTCTTTGTAGGTTTTTTAGTTTTGAAGAGAGCTGCAGAGTGGTGTAATCTAACTGCATTTGTCTCTGCTCATGTTCGTATTCACTTGATTGTAGGCTATCTACTTGCTCGATTATATCGTGAATCATATTTTTTGCCCTAATATTTGTAACTTTTAGTAATCTTTATCTTTTCTTTTACTATTACTCTTTCAATCTCACGCCTTCAAAATCTATTGCCTCGTCACGAGCTTCAATTTGGTTTTGAAGTATATTCATAGTCTCTTTAGCCTCTTCTTTACCGTACATCTTCTTATTGACGATGATTTTAATATTTGCGTCCAATTCTTCAATCTCCTTTAAACCTCTTGCCTTTTCTTCTGAATGAAGTTTCATTTCCGTATTCAACTTCATGTCTTCTTTATCCAACATGTCCTATTTCCATTCATTAATCATTCCAGGCCAAATAAGTCCAAAACTCTTACAGATTTTTCATCCATCTCCTTTTGGCGCTGGTTAATATCTTCCATTTCTTGTTCATGTGTGATTTTTTTGTCTGTTACTGGCTTCAACTTATTTTCCATCACTTTATCCAACTCCGCTATTTGTGCTTCGTATACTCCTTTTTCCCCTTCCAATAATCTGACTTTTTCTAAAAGTCCATTGATTTCATTCTTTGGAAATATGAGATAAAAAAAAAAAAACAGGCTCCTCCTCTTTACCTGGACTTGAAAACTCTTTTCTTCTAAATCCTTCTTCTTTTCTATATCATCCATAACCATCTCATACATTTTTTCATTTAACTCGGCGTCATTTCTTTTCCAGAGTTCAACATCCAAAGCAATCTCACTGCAAATTAACAGAAATCAACAAAGATTTACAGCAAGTATACAAACAAACCTTCTTTGATTATGGATTTCTTCTCGTTTTAACCTAATTTTTTCCAAAAGAACCTCATCCTTATGATCCATATTTTTTGCATAATGATCACACTCTCTTTTCTTTTCCTTCTTTTTTTCTTCAAAGAAACTCTGCATATCTTGAGCCCTATCAGCCTCTTCCATGAGTACCTCCGCTATCTTTCTCCACAAGAGCTGAATCTGACGGGAGACTGGCTTTATACTCTCGAGCTCTTTTCGATACTTGATTTCCTCTAACTGAAGATCACGTGCGGACACAAAGTTTTGATCATGCAGTGCCTGTTCCTTTTGATCCGTCACCTTCTCTAACTCTTGCTTGATATCTCGACGTCTTTTCTCAATCTCACGTTGGTCGTGATAGAGTTGGCCGAGCTGAGAACTTAGTGTCTTTCGTTTGTTCTGCACTAATGTCCACATATTTTTTTGCATTCTCGGTTCGAGTTTAGGTAAAGTTTCGTTAGAGTCTGTCGATGCTGTTAATTAGCTGCGTTAGAGAGTTGTATAGAAAAAAAAAAAAAAAAAAAAAAAAAAAAAGGTAATTCTGGACAATTTATAAAAATCTGATCCCTTAAAAAGAGAAACCGTATTTGGTATAGCAATATAAAAAGAATCCTCTTGGAACCTGCATAGGTATAATATTCTTTTGTAGAATATCTCTCCAGAAGATCTTGGGTTTTCTCAGCCTTTGTCAGTTTGTGATTAGGGCGATTCTTATTTATAAAGGGATTTATGTAATTTATCTTGTATAAATTCAGATTGATATTAATCACATTGACTGCTTCTTTTTGTACAATGGCCAGGTTTATTACAAATCTTTTCATCTGAATTTTATTTTCATTTCATCCACAAAAAATAAGTAGATTATCTGAATTTGAGATAGAAATAATTGTCTGGTTTTAAATGCTGAGGAAGAAAATTGTAATTTCTCTAAATTTAGTGCCTTTTTTTTTATTTTCTTTTTTCTTTCCAACCTAACAATATGGAAGCTGCGAATTATATATTAGAATCTGTTTTGAAAGATTTATCGTTTTTGAAAGACAACCATTTTTTAAATCCTCAAACTTATCAAGAGGTCATCACTTTATTACCGACTCATTTATCTGCTGTGGAAGAGGCCGTGCCTAGACCTCCTTTGCCTATTCGCAAATCAAACTCAAGTACTACCCATCAGTTAACCCCTCCTCAACCAAGGGAGTTGACCCATCAGTTAACTCCTCCTCAATCAAGGGAAATGAACAGTGGACCAAAGCTTCCTGTTAGACGTACCAACGATTGGTCACAGCAGCCTATAAAACTCCCTTCACCAGTGATTAATCCAAGACAGCCGGAGCCCGAAAAGATGAGTACGCCTCCTCCTCCTGCCTATGCAGAACATAACACAAATCAATCTGTTGCAACTGCAGAAGCTTTATATGATTACAGAGGCGAGGATCCTGCAACCGATTTGTCATTCAAACAAGGAGATATCATTGAAGTGGTCGAATACGGTAAAAATGGCTATAAACTAAAATAGCGGTTTATTTTTTTAAACATTTTGATTTTGTGTAGTCAATGATGACTGGTGGAAAGGAACTATTCACGGCAAAACAGGTATATTTCCTCAGAACCACGTCAAGAAAATTCCGTAAATAGAACTGTAAACAAAGAAAATACATATTCACTATTACTTTTCTAGTCCTCCCATCAAGGCAAAACGCCCCCAACCACCATCAAAGCCTGATCATAATACCCCTTCATACATTTCCACTCCCAACATGCCTTATGTTTATCCACCACCACCTACTACGCTTTACCAACCTCCTCCAGCTACACAAATGTATAGTCAACCCCCTCCAGTTACACAAGTGTACGCTCAACCCCCACCTCCTGCTCAGGCTTATAACCAAGCACAGCCTGTAGCCACTCAAGAAGAAGACAAAGAAAACAAAGTGTCTAATATAACAAAGAAGTTTGGTGGTCAAGTAGCCACAGCTGCAACATGGGGCTTTGGTGCTACATGTATGTCTAATTACTTATTTATAGTCTCGTCTCACACTCTTTCTATTTTTAGTGGGAAGCCAAGCTGCAAGTGCCATTTTTTAGAAATAAAAAAAAATCATCTACACATAAAAATTCCTTTCCAGATATTCAAACTCAGCACATAAAATTTTTTTTGTCAAGTGTTGGTTGTGAGGAAAAAAAAAAGTTCTTTTTTTTACATAGATCAAGATCATGGCTGTTCAAGTTGAATCTAGTGGTAACAACATGAACAAAGCAAGTTAAATGATAGACACAAATTCACTTTCATTGGACTTGTTTGTTATTCAATTCGACAAACACTAAAGGTTTTTAATGTAGAAGCTCGTGTTTACGATCGTCCTACTCTTTTAGCATTGGCTGGTAGTCCTTTTGCAAAGGTTCCTCCTGTCAAGATGGCTTTCATTCCTGGTGTTACCAGAACACCCAACCAAAGCGATGTTGTTCAGTCATTCAGAAAGGAAAAGAACAGAAAGAAGGAAAAGGAGAAGGAAAAGAAGACATGTAAGAGAAAGACTGCGTGTATTACAATCATTAAAACTCAAACATATTTTTTTTTTTTTCAATAGTCAACCCTTTTGCTCTTCTTGGTGATGGTGATGAATAAATGCTTTACAAATTTTCCACGCAATTATGTCTCATTAGGAATGTTTTTTGGGGGTACTAAAAGTATTTATAGTTACTATTACATAAACATGTTTCCAAGACATAAAAAAGCAGGAAATCATAACATCTACATTTTATTCCTCATTATCAGGTGGATATCCATCGTCAACTACAAAATATAAGAATTGATAAATTAAACATTCAGCGCATATATTTCTCTTTTACCTTTTCGTCTGAATAATGTGATTTCTTGTTGTTTAAAGTAACGACGGTTTTCTTCATCAATTAACACCAGATTCAAGTAATATCTTGTGGAAAACTTCTTATTGACATCTAAGGTTAAAAAAAAGTGTTAACAGAAATGCAACCAGAACAAATTGTTACCTCTAAATGTAGGTGTTAATTCAAATCCACCAAGGAACAGGCGAATAGGAATTGTTTCCCCTCTGACAGGAGCACCATCCATTATTTCAAATTTAGTGATCGTTTCACTCTCATTATATACATTAGGCGCTATATCATACAATCAGTCGAGTATAAAAAAATTTTAAAAAAAAGTTTACAGGCGCCCGTTGTTTCTCTTCTGATAATCGAAAGTTCCATTGTTTTAATCTTGATACGGACTAGTAAAAAGTATATCTTTCCAACAATAACATCCTTTAAGTGATATCTATTTTTTTTTTTTTTTTTTTTTTTTTTTCATAAATCCTCTCGTTTTTTATAGTGTCTACTTACTTGGATTTGTTGTATTCAAATTCGATATGAAGACAATCTTCAATACCAACCTCCATTTTTATAGAGTTGTTTACTTCAGTAGGCATTCTATAAGAGTTCACCCAGATGTCTCTCTCTCGAATAGTGTCAGCCAAACGACGAGCTACTGTAACTCGGACAAAATATCTAAGCTTTACATTGATGCCAATATAACATTCGTATTGCTTTTCAACATTTTTAAATTCGAAATCATACGTAGAATTTTGACGCAGTTCTCCAGGAGCTGCAAGTTCTTGAGATAAAGTCAAAAACTCATGTGATTTTCCCTTATCATAAAAGAGTTCTAAAAAAATGTGTTATTCGCCCTCTCTATCAGGTCAGCCTACCTATACTACCGACAAACTCTACTTTAATTCCGTTATGCTCCTGCTTTTTCCCATCTCGTAACTTGATGTTGACCTTAAATTGTTAGTAAGTCTTCAATACTCACTTCTCACCTTTCCAGAAACAGTTTCACCGTCAAGATATACAGGAAAGTTTTCTTTTCTGTCCTTTTCTACTTTTACATCCAAAGTCTTTCTCACGTCTTCCTGTTCAAACTGAACCTCAATGTCCAAGGGAGAAGACAAACCAAAAAGACTCTATGTTTTTTGTTTTTTAGTTTATAGCACACGTCGATAAGAATCCCAAGAAATTTTTTTTTATAAAAAGAAAAAAGAACTTACAGCCATTGACATTTTGTTGCTGTTATATTTCTCTTTTGAATAAATGGAATAAAATAGCTACTTTTCAATTTATTTTTCAACAGTTCAACACTTTACACTCCGATTATCCTACGTCACTTGCATCTTATTGTTCCTGTTGAGCTCGTACAGAAACTAGACTTCCTGATCAAAAAAATGAATAAAAGCAAGAGATACATTTTGTTATTTTCTATTTAATATGTCATTATGCTTTAGAAAGGTCAGGAACGAGAAGAAAAACTGGCGGACTTTTTTGATGTTGTGCTCATAAACAGAGCAATCTCTTTTAGCATAAATATTGTAAGAAGCCTTCATACACATTTATCATAAAAAAGTTGTATTTAACTTTCAATAAAAACAAATAAATAAAAAACTGTCATTTATACAGTAAAACTGTGGATTCTTTATTTTTATTAGCAGGTAAGCACCGCTGTGAAAGTAGCACTGTTCAGTATTAACATTGCTTTGAATGCTGATCTGGAAGGACTAGTTTTCCCTCAAGTACTATGAAAAAGGACTCGATTTGGCTATTTTTATATTTTATGTTTCTTCGACTTCCCTCAATTGGTGTACTATTATCACAATGTGAACAATTACATACTTAAACATAGTGATCCTCTGAATTACAAACGCACCATTGAATTATTAAAGCTGAAGATATCACAAGATTTGGTGTGCCATGAGTGTTTTATCAATAATGGTTTTTATCATTTCAATTACCTGAAGAGAATCATAAGTCTAATAATATATGTCTGCTACTGAAACATGATCTTTACTGATCTTGAGTAGCTCGTAACTTAAGCAATTGAACAAGAATAGCTTGAAGTTCAAATCCTTACAATATCAAACTACGTCATCTCCGACGATTGCGCGTCCGTAGAGCACGCGTTGAACTTTTTTCTCTCTCCCAAACTAGGTTTTTCTTTATTGCATTTAATTAGAAAATGAGTCGTGGGTCTGGTGCAGGTTATGATCGTCATATTACAATTTTCTCGCCTGAAGGACGATTATATCAAGTTGGTAAAACACAACTATGCTTTTTTTTTTTTTTTTAATTTCATGTAATGTTCACTAACACACGTTCTTTTTTTTTTTTTTAGAATATGCATTTAAAGCTATTTCTAACAGTGGTATAACTTCTGTTGGTGTCCGTGGACGCGATGGAAGTGTGATTGTCACTCAAAGAAAAGTTCCTGTAGGTTGGGGGAAAATGACATTAAACAGTGATATTAAAAAAAAAAAAAAAAAAAAAAAAAAAAAAAAAAAAAAAAAAAAACTAAAAACAGGACAAGTTATTGGACCCTTCTACAATTACACATGTATTTAAATTAACACCCAAGATTGGATGTGTCATGACTGGAATGATTGGTATAAAAAAAAAAAAACTTAGTTTGAGAACAATACAACCACAGTTTATTAACTTGAATACATTAGCGGATGCACGCTCTCAAGTCACAAGAGCTCGTCAAGAAGCTGCTGAATTTCGCTACAAATACGGTTACGAAATTCCAACCGATATGCTTGCAAAGAGAGTGGCTAACATCAACCAAGTTTATACACAACAAGCAGCCATGAGACCTTATGGTGTTTGTAAATACCTTTATACATGAAGTTTAAAGAATCTTTTCTTATCTTTCTTATATTAGCAATGATTTTGATTGGATACGACGACGAGTTTGGACCTCAATTATACAAATGTGATCCGGCTGGTTATTTTGTTGGTTACAAAGCAACTTCTGCAGGAGCTAAACAACAAGAAGCATTGAACCATTTGGAAAAGAAATTGAAAAAAAACCCAGAATTAAATATGGAAGATACCATTGAGGTAGATGGAGGATAGAATAATGGGTATCAAGTTACTGACTTTTTCACAGCTTGCAATCACAACTCTATCCACTATTTTAGCAGTTGATTTCAAGGCGTCTGAGATAGAAATTGGTGTTGTTACAAAAGATGATACAAACTTCCGCACACTATCAACAGATGAAATAGATGATCATTTACAAAGAATTGTTGAAAAAGATTAATAAAGCATTGAAATTCTTTAAAATATTAGTAATGAATATCTCGATTCTTATTGGTTGATTTATTTGATGTCATCAGCTTTGTTTTTTGACAACAAAAAAAAAATTACGTTCTTGTCATTTCAAAAATATTTGCTTTATTTTCGAGGTACCAGCGTAAAGGACAGCCTTCTGAGACTATACTTTTAATCACGCGTTTACTTAGACGATCTTAAAGTAAATACAAAATCTCAATAGTCTTTTAATTCAATTTTTTTTTAATTGTTCTCAGTTAATCCGCAGTATGCTAAGCAATGACACTACAATGCCAGATCGATCAACAGATACTACAAACACAGAATCTTTCAATAATTCAAATAAAAAAAATCACACTCCTAAAACGAGAGAAGACTACGAGAACGCATACATTGACCAGAATGTCTCAAGGTTAAAGCAACTCGAAAAGGACCTTCGCAATATAGGATCCTACGGTATTGCTTGTGACGAATTATTCAATTGGATGTCTGATGCTCGCGCTTATAATTTAAGCTATGAAGAAATGATTTTAAAGTGTTTGACAGTTGTTTATGAAAATGCCGATGAGTATGGTAGATGGTCGGCTAAACAAATTATGAAGAAAGCATACCAGAATCGTGGACCGTTTAGCAGCAATGCTCGACAAAAGATACATAAGTATTTTTCAGAATTAGCCGATTATGAAGAATTGAAGGAGATTGATGCTCAATTGACGGCTTCATCTAGTCCAACACCTTATCAAGTACAGCCTGTTTCGCCAACAACCAATTATGATGAAATTGTAAAAAGTATACTAGGAAATGTTTCAAATGCTCAAATAAACTCTCCTGCTTCATCCACCACAGCCTCTCCCGTAATTCAGCAAAATGCCATACAAAATTCACCTTCCATAAAATCGCAGCAATCTGCTTATACGAAATCACCATCAACTGCTTCATTGAATTATTCAGGAGTACAATCGACACAATTACCACAACAGCAATTGTCCCCTAGGGTACAATATAATACAAACACCAAGAATCAATATATCGTGAACAGTCCTCCAGTTTATGCTATAAACCCTTCTCCTACACAATCGTATCACAACTTACAACAACAAGCTACAACAGTTTCGTACCAACCACAATACCAACCAAACATGATCCAAGTACCAAGCGGACAAAATGTGGTGCGACCTGCTGTCTCTTCTGCGCATTCTTCTCCTAGAAGTAGCCAATATGTTCAACCATTGCCACCTCAGTATCACACAAACGCCTTGTCTTCGTGGGAGAAAACAAAAAAAAACCGGGGGTTAAGTGAGCAACAAATGGTGCAATTTCAGCAACAAACTCAACAAATTCAAAGAACTCATTCAATACCAAATTTGCAAAAAATGCTACAACAGCAACAACAGTATTCGCAACAACAGCAACAACAACAACAAGCTCAGCATCAAGCGTGGCAGACGCAACAGCAACAAATACAACTCGCAATCCAACAAGCACAAAGTCAGAGTCAGAGTCCACACTTGTTACAACAGGCCCAGCAAAATGCTCAACAAAACGCTATCAATATCCGGCAACAACAAGCACAATATCACACACAGCAATTCCTACAACAACACATTATACAACAGCTGCAATTACAATTACAACAGCAGCAATCTCAACAACAACCACAGCAACAACCGCAGCAACAAGCACAACAGTGGCAAATGCAACAAGCAGGACAGGCGACTCAAGCAGCACAAGCAGCACAAGCAGCCCAAGCGGCTCAAACGGCTCAAGCGGCTCAAACGGCTCAAGCGGCTCAAACGGCTCAAGCGGCTCAAGTGGTCCAAGCAACCCAAGCGCGACAAACACAAAAAATGCAACAGCAGATGATGCAGTGGGTACAGCTTTCAAGACAGCAAACACAGAACCAACCGACCACACAACAAGCTAACACAGGGTTACAAGCTGAAACTGCTACATTACCAAACACTACTCAGTACAATCATCATACTGGAACTACAATTACATCGACGTCTCGTCGTACATCGGCGGATAGTCAATACACCGCATCACCTACAACGACCAACAACCTGAATTTGGCGCTACCAGCGGTCACTCGGTCAGTCAAAGAAAATCGATCTACTCAGTCTGAAAATGTAATAGATCGTAAAAACATCCCTTTGTATGCTAGACAATTGAATATATTGCTCGAGCCTTTCAATCTCGTACACGGTCAGCGAATAACTGACAAATCGTTTTATGTTGGGGACGATTTTTTTAATCGCATACACAGCAACATGAATACCCAAATTGTAGATGAACAAAAAGCACCACTGGTATTTGTATTCACTTCTTGGCATACAAAATCGACTTCTCGTAAAGTGGATTGGCCAGACAAACTGAGTGCAGAGGTCAACGGTCGATGTCTTCAGCTTGAAAAGGTACAATGATACTGATGTCATAAATGCCATTGTTACTAAACATTGACAATAGAAAAGGCCGGTTCCAGGTAGAGAAAACAGCTTTAGTGGAAAGGATAAGCCTTACGATTTGAAATCTGACATAAAGAGAGGGTTAAACGTTTTGCGAATTTATCAAAACGATTGTGCATGCGTAAATACAAAAAAATGGGGGAGGGAGGCGAGCGAAGTGTTTTCGTATACAAGGTCTAACTCGCTTTTTATAGTCTTATGAATTCAGTATACGCATCTATGTTCGAGAAAGTGAAAATATGATAACGGAAAGACTACGAAATAATACAATCAGTGTACAAGAAGGAAAGGCTAGAATCGATCAAGTGTTGGGAAACTACGGCGATGATGAAGTCGTTATAGAACAGCCATCAATTAAGTTAAGCTTGAAATGCCCTGTTTCATTAACAAAAATGAAGAAGCCTGTGAAAGGAGATGGATGCAAGCATATTGACGTAAGTAAAAAACATATACAACTTTTTTTAAAAAAAAAAAACGTTACTGTAGTGCTTTGACTTGTACAGCTATTTATCACTAAACACGGCCATCTTATCTAATTGGTTATGCCCTCATTGCAGTAAATCATGTACATCACTAAACCTTAAGCATGACTTATTTTTTGAAAGTTTGCTGAATAGCTTACCTAAAAAAGTTGCTGAAATTGAGTTCAAGGATAATCACAATACAATGCTTGTTACAAGAGAAGATGATGATGACACTGACGATGAAAACCTTGATGATTCAGAGAATAGAGCAGAAATCAAAAAAGAAAACGTGATAACTAATGATATACAAAGAGCAGAAATCAGTACCGATATCATAGACTTAATTAGTGATGACGATGAAGATACCAATCCAAAGCGACCCAGACTGTCATAATTATGCTTGTGTTTTTGTACAAACAAATTAAAATAAAAGCAATACTGAATTTTATGCCATACTCTGATACTTTTTGATTTGCCAAAAATCATCGCTATTTGAATCCAAAGGCTTCAACCTTGAGGCTTTTTATCACCCCATGGCAGGCGTGAAAGTATAAGAATTGCTATGAATCAGATAATTTTCCATGTGAGAAAAAATGGTTCAATGAACTGGGCATTTTTTTTTTACCAATTTTTATTTTGAATATACGAGCAAATAATTTCTTTTTCAATCAAACTATTCTTAAAAGCAATCAATTCATTTCTAAATTTGACCTTTAGCTTCAAAAAAGTGTCCAATTGGCATTGGAAGCACTGTATTGATATCTTTTCAAGTGCATGGTTTTTAAAAATACGATATTTATTTGTGTAAATGCGAAATTAATTTTGATTGGCCAACGATATCGAATTTTATTGACCAACAAAATTAATTCTGATTGGACACGATATTGCCTGTTGGAAGCCTTGTATGGGAGGACCTCGGTTCCTACTGTAATGGTTATAATGCTTCTCTTGGTTGCTCATGACGCTGATTCAAATGCCCAAGACTGCAATTTCCTGTCTCTTCTTTCGTGAGTATGACCCTGTTATATTTATCTGATTTCTTTGTGGATTAAAAGCCCTGTTATTATAAAATCCAAAAATGATGTCCGCCATGTTGGCGACATCGATAATAAAATCCTCATATAAAAAAAAAAAAAAAAAAAAAAAAAACACCCTATATGAGAACATAAAAATTTACGCGAACACCTTGAGGGTAAACTTTAATTGCTACAACAGCTGTAAATCAACATTCTTTTTAAGCTGTGAGCTTTGAGATAAACAAGAGAAAAGGGGTCCGGATAAAAATTATGTACATTATTTTCAAAAATTATGTACTTTTTTTGTGAACCAAGCCACTGTACATAATCATTTTTTTTAAATGAAATCTACCCCTTTTTTATTATTGTATTAAATATGACACCTATTACTTATTTCAAAAGCCAATTTCCTGATGGAACAATCGAAGAAATTTCTCATGCTCGCTATTGTACTGAAAAGAAGAAGTATGTTGATTTCAATTTGGACATCGGTTGGTCTTTATATACAGTAAATATA
>JNDS01002433.1:0-17204 GCA_000697035.1 Rhizopus stolonifer B9770
GGAAACCCTTTAGATCGCGTGCTTGACAAAGTTGAGTCAGTTTATAGAATGCTTTAAAATGTTTTTGAGGATTTGCTTTAACGTCATAATAGATAGATGATTTCTGAAAGTTGTATTCTGCTGGATACATTGAGATAAAGCTTTTGATTTCATTTACACTCTCCAAATTCAACATACTGGTAGCCGTAGGTACTTCTTTTTTTGAGACTTGATCTTTGATGTTGTTGCATGGTTGAGTGACATTTCTCTTGATCATATCACGAATGCCTTCTTCGGAATATCTTTCAATTGCCATTCTGGTACGGATATCAGAGATTTTTTCTTTCAACTTACAAGCACAGTTTAGATACATTCGTAATCTATTGCCAAACTGGGACTTCAAGTTATTGAAGTAGGCCGTGTGAATTTTTTCGCATTCGTATAAAGCAATTTGCTGTGCATTCGTGATTTTAGGTGGTGTATACTTTGTTGATTGAAAATACGTGTCTTTATGTTTATTAACAATAGTCCTGAACGCCGCTACATTTGCACTAAGTCTTGTCTTTCCAGTTTTAGTTCCGTCACGAACTTGTCGTTCAATAAGCAATAGAAACACTTCAACAAAGAACCCCTTTTTCACGTAGGTATTCATACCAAACTGATCATTGGTGATCTCCATCTCCTTTAGAAAGATGTATTTAGCAAAAGAATAGGTATGAGTAACCAATCGATTTGTAGTATCCACAAGTTTATGGAGTGGTTCCTTGAAATCAGACTTCCAAACATCTTGAATAGTTGATTTGATTGTTATAATACAATGAGGATCATTTAACTAATACAAGCAAGTATGAGAATTCTGTGGTATTTATATCTTTACTTATTTACATTTTCAAATACCTCTTGTTCATTTATATATGATGTTGGCTAATATACAAAAAAAAAAAAGGTTACACCAAATAAGACTGGTTGAATTTTTAGTATTACATCTTTATCATTTATATCATCGGTAGACATTTTCTTTAGAAGTTAAGAACAAAGTAAAAATAGAAGAAAGGAAGTTGTCAAAAGAGAATTACTACGCGCACAACAAAAAATTGGGAGGTTAAAAATTATTATCGTGTAACGCTCACTAACCAATAAAGACCCTCAATTTCACACACAACAAAGAGTTCGCGCACAACAGACCGAGCATATACTTTATTTTATTTTGAGATGATAGATATATGCACTATACTTTTTCACTGTAAAATATATGTCCTGTTGTTTTCACAATGTCCTTTATATTGTTATAACAGTGATTAAAACTCCTTATAAGGTCGCTACCCTTGTCCAATTTCAACTTTATTATCTTTTTCATTCCCCCCATTTCAAATAATGAGCACCAATCAAGATATTTCTGGTCAAGAAATATTATTTAAGGAACTCGTGGCAAGAAAATACAACAGCATTGGTGAAATAAGAGACGCGTTTGGTAAGCATACCTTATTGTGGCTCGATTTCCCTATTACCACCATTGTGAGCACACAAAGAACTGTTAGACTTGGTTGTGTTCATTCAGATTCTAAAAGAGAGCATCGAAAAGAAAGATGTAGGTATACGGATCTTTTTTATTCTATATAAACATGTTTTTAGTGCATACCGTCGAAGAAGAGACCGAATCCAACCCCTATTACATTTGTAGTAATGGGGTAAAGAGACCTAAGCCTAGAAGAATATCAAAGAAAAAAGAATGCCCTTGGAATATATTTGCTTCTTGTACCAAAGCCGATGGTAATAAATGGACGGTTAAGATGAAAAACTCCTATATCGATTCTCACAATCATCCAATTGCGATTGATAAGACGATATATCACGCTTATCGTAAGACAAATGGTGATCACACAGATGCTGAAATCACATATAAGACCAAGCCAAATAGTGAGATTTGTGAAAGAAAGCGATGAAAATGCAAAAATGGAAGTAAAAGATATATACAACCACCGACAAAAATATTTGCATCTCCCATCATCCACCGACGAAATGCAGAAGTTGTTAGAATTTTTCGCTGGAAATAATTATATTGCTCGTTATAGAGAAGACCCAGTGACAAAAGAATTAAAAAGTATGTTTGTTACAACAAAGCATTCAATTGAAAAAGCGCGTCGCTTCCCTGAGGTAGTAGTTATCGACACGACGTATAAGATGAATTTGAATCAAATGCCAGTTGTCAACATTGTAGGAGTAGACAATATTTCTTCAGAATATGGATCTAGTAGTCTCAAAACATTCTTTATCGCAACAGTAATTGTATCGGATGAAAAAACAATCACCTTCGACTGGATATTACAAATATTACGAAACGAAATATGGAGCGAGGAAAACATGCCAGGAGTATTTGTTACCGATGATGACAAAGCTCTCGGACGCTCACTAGAAAATATTTTTCCAGAAGTACCTAGAACCTTATGTACATGGCATATCAAGGCCAAAGTTATTGCCGCTTTTGCCGAAGAAGAAAAAAGAGTCACTTTTTTAACGAATTGTGTCAATCCTTTAATATGGTGTACTGACAGAAATACAAAATGAGCGACGATAAGGAGAATACTAAAACAAACGCGTCTGATGGTGAAAAAAAACAGTGCCAGAATTTGGCTAAAGAGTATTTTTTCGTCAATGTCCAATATGAAGGGACAAAGGAGCTCAATTC
Organism: Rhizopus stolonifer B9770; assembly: GCA_000697035.1. Classification (NCBI taxonomy): domain Eukaryota; kingdom Fungi; phylum Mucoromycota; class Mucoromycetes; order Mucorales; family Rhizopodaceae; genus Rhizopus; species Rhizopus stolonifer. Next base: position 2,666 of record JNDS01002433.1, read on the forward strand.
AATGAAAAAAAAATTGAAGATCAAATAACAACATGGTGAATCAAATGCAGTTAAAATAGTTGAACGTGACAAGCATTTTGTACCAGAAAAAGAAGAGTCAGTCGGTTCTGTAATAAAAGCAAAAGCTTGCACTTTACGTAAAGAGTATCATGACCTAGATTCCAACGGAAAAGCAATCGTATCACTTGGTTTGAATTCAATTCTCGACCTCAGCTATGAACATCCTGACGCACAATCAACTCTTTTCAACAATAGACAATGGCTTCATCTCAAACGTACAAATAAACCAAAGAAATACGTCTCTACAAAATACACATATATCAGCGAAATATTAACGCCTATGTTCAAAGCGTATAATCTAGCCAAGACTTCTGATGAAAACTGGAACGCTATTTACGTTCAGTGTAAAAAGTTGGCGGAGCAAAACGATCCTGAAATTGACGTTAGCAAAAAGGATATTTCTTTTTGTATACATTTCATGTTGCAGATTCTGATGGCAGTTAAACATGAACCGGGTTTATTCTCAGACACTGTGGACTCTTCAGAATGGGATTACATCATGAAGTTTTGGGGCCCGATTACGCAACGATTGTTTTACTTCAGCGGTTTACGCTTGAAATGGGGCGATACGCATTTAACGCTGCATGACACGATTGGTGATATGGTGCTTAAAGTTGATCTTCGTATTATACATGACAGTATAAAGCAGAGACACAACTTCGAGAATGAAGTTGGAGTTGCTGAGGCAGCTGAAGAGAATCCAGGAAGTGCAAAGTTTAATTCTGATCGATGCAAGGTTTTAATTGAGAGCAAAGCGATTGTCGATAGATTTATTTTGGATGGCTGCCCCATTGATAATGTTGATTCACTGCAAATCTGTGGTATGGAGGCTTATTTTATTAAACTTGAACTTCAAGACAATGGCCTTTATATAGGAACACAACATTATCATTCAGTAGTCGATGCTTCATTGAACTCACTTAAAAAATACATGGAACTTGCATTCAATTTATTGTGTTTTAAAGATCGATGTATCGAAATCTATAATGTCTACGAAAATCATCTCTTATCATCCCGTGGTCAACAAAAGTCCACGAAACGTCCAGCACCTCAACTCATTGATGATGAAATATCTACAAAGCAAACTTGGATTCGTGGTACATGGAACCCTCCTCGCACTACAAAAACCTCACCACCACCAGAACCACATAACCTTTATTTTAAAGAACAATAGAAATTTGTATATATTTAAGCTATTTCTAATGTTTATGAAAAGCTATACCAAATAAAAAGACATATATTATGAAACTGGCTATGGAGATAAGATCATTGTCTATATTGTACATAAATATATATATATATATATATATAAAGTGCTGGTGGGTTTAAAAATTGCATAAGATTATCGTACTGAACAAAAAGATCATGAGAGGTAATCAAAGGTATTGAAACAATGATACACTACACTTGGCGCTTTCTTGTTACCCAATTATTAAAGAAAATAGCCTTAAAAATTTGGAAGACATTGTATGTATCCCTTGATAATTCTAGAAACATGTATTTCTAAGATACTAATTCACTAGTACCGACGTCGAGAAAGAAATCCAGTAACATAGCTGATATCATTTTCATTAAAAGGTGAATCGTAGCTATGTAGTTAATATCGTGTTGTTTTTATATTAATAAAGGTGTATTAATATATAGTAATACTCTAACACCTTTCTGTATGTGAGTTGCTCAACGAATATTGTAAAACTTTATTCATGTTTTTTGGAGAATGCGACAAATAGCTGAAACTCTGATCTCTTCACACCCGATTATTTGTATACGTATAATCTTCTTCAAATACGACCAAAACTATGCATGAAGCAGAAGAGAAGATTTTGAAAGAGAAGCAATATAAAACACAAAAAGAAATTGAAGCATGCGAAGAATTAGATATCACATCAAAAATTGTAGATGATAAATTCGACGCAAAGTGCATGAATATGGAGAATATATAAATATCATCATATTATAAAAATAAACTAGTCACTTCCTATCATTCAATCTACTATAGTATTTGAAGTATTTTATTTTGATTGATTACTAAAAAAATGGAATGATTGTAAGAAGGTTTGGTTGAGCTAAAATAATTTGATTGGCCAGCAAAAAGTTTGAGCACTCCAAGAAATTATTGATGGGAATTACTACGCGCGCTCCGAAATGACGCTCCAAAAATCCCATTAAGCCGCCATTTTAAATACTCCGTTTTCTTTGAGGCCCCGTTTGCGCTTAAAGCAGTGCAAATACAGGAGGCGCGTAGGCATTCCACTCATTTTCGGAGCGTTACACAACTTCTTGAGGCAGAGGTGCCATTCTATGCCAGAAATTCAACACAATCTTCTAATACAGAAATCATTTTGTTTCCAAAGTCAACATTAGCAATCAATACACCTTTTGTTACATAGTTTTAAGCCATATATAATAAAGAAAAGTACAAATGGTAATAATTTATATATGTTGAAATAAGACAAATAAAATGCTTAACCTATAGTATGAATGATTCATATTACAACGTGAAAAAAAAGAGACATAAAAGATCAATAGAAATTTTGTATCAAATAAGAACATTTGACAAAAAAGCTTACAACGAGAAACAAGTTGTCTGACTTGGACTTGGATCTTCATATGGGAGAACACTCTGAGAAGTATGAAGAAATTCTGGCCGACTACTTCAGAAAGAAGAAAAGGAGCACAATATGTTGTGTTTAATTGCATTGCTTGAGTTTTTGCACTTCAGCTTTGCAAAAGACAGTTACAACCGTACTAAAATCCAAGAAATTACGTGTTATTTATACATCCTTGTTGGTGATCCTTTGTAAATAAATTTTTCTATAAATATTCTAGATTTTTTGGTCTATTGAAGAGATAATCATAGTTAGCGAGCAAATAGTGAGACGGATGATTTCAAAATATTGTTTGTAGAATACCATTTATCAAAAATCACAAAAAAGAGCATGTTTAATAAAAAAAAAAAAAACGCAGTAGGACTTCAGTAGAACGATCGATTTCTTAACAACGGTAATGCTGATGATAGTGTTGACTTTGGAAACAAAATGATTTCTGTATTAGAAGATTGTGTTGAATTTCTGGCATAGAATGGCACCTCTGCCTCAAGAAGTTGTGTAACGCTCCGAAAATGAGTGGAATGCCTACGCGCCTCCTGTATTTGCACTGCTTTAAGCGCAAACGGGGCCTCAAAGAAAACGGAGTATTTAAAATGGCGGCTTAATGGGATTTTTGGAGCGTCATTTCGGAGCGCGCGTAGTAATTCCCAAAAGATAAAAAGTCGAAATTGTTGTCAAGTATTTATAAGATTGAATAGTTGAGTTCGAACTGATTATATACGATGTTTTGATTAGTTTTTCGAAATTCATCGGGGACACCAAAAAAATCCTTAAGATTATGAGTTTACCGGGTGTCTCAAAAATTGTATAAGGGGAACCGTAAAAATCTTTTGGGGGCACCACATCTTATCAACACCATATTTTTCAGGCACCAAACCTAAAACTTAAGGGAATATTTGATTTGTTTTGGCTTATTGTGAGTATGTTTTCTTTTATAATGCGAGTTTCAACCGATTTTTTTATTATAGGGAATTGGTCCCAGCGGTTCCAACATTTCCTATAATCCTCTTCTTTACCCGCAATGTTAACATATAAGGAATAAACCATTGGGAGCTTGTTGTGTGATTGCTTGAATTTTACAGCACCCTAATAACAGCCATCTATATTTTGCATGTGAATTGGATTGGGCTTGTTCGTCAATTTTCTTGGGAGATTTAATGGCAAATATGTCAAAAAGACAGCCGTGTTTTTATCCTCTTCGATTTTGCTTAGCTCTTCTCGGATCATTTTGAGCGCTTGATGACTTACTTTGAACATTAAACGTTCAATTCTTAGCTCTTTTTTTTTTGTAAAAGGGTCAACTTTAGGTCTCTCATATAATTGAATTTTATTATACAAGTGCGAAAATTGGAAGCCCAAAAAAAAAAAAAAAACGAAAATTGGGGATGGAGTCACTGCATGCTGAAAATGAAACATTTGAAGTATTTGACCGAATTAAGGAATCTTTGGAGAGTCATGTCTCTGTAAAAGCTCTAACACAAACACTCTTTCTCTTTTTTTGTTGCTGTATCTACAACTCATGCATTAATAATTCTAGAACAGTGGCAAAATTATTAAGGTGGTCTGAACACCTTCCTAATAAGGTAATCGTGTATCACTGATAATACGAGTGCGGTATCTTTACTTGTATCGTATTCTTTGTGAATAAAAAAAATTATATGATACCATAGAACATTCCAATATTCTCAGCCTGTAATGTGATAAAAAAAGGCTATCTTGCTATTCATCCTGCTATCAAGCTTTGTATTATCATTATCTCACAATCCGTCGAGATTCGCTTTCTGTGTTTTTATGAAAACAATAGTCAAATTGATAAAGTGTATTTAATTGTTATTTTAAAAGTCAAAAAATTATTGGTTAAATAGCCACGGTTCTCCACCGCTTGCTCTCTAATGATCTACAAAAAAGCACGGAGCTTTGTTCATCAAACATGCATATTACAAACAACAAGAAAGTGTATCTTATCTAATTATTTATAAATTATCAGAAAAAAGCCATACAGTAAAGCAACTCGATTATATTCAAACATTTATTCGGTACAAGCTTGTATGATGCGTTTGGAAACTCTGATTTTCATTTTAGCATCGCTGGTGCGCCGGTAAAACCTAAAAAGCGATTTACGTCATTATTCTTTCCAAAGGAGAATGCGGTAAATTCCCCATTTATTTTTGAGAAAACGCCAAATGACTGTACTTCTGGGCTCAAAAAGCTGGGCAAAAATAGAGCAAAATGATGTAAATACTAATTCCAATCATTTTTCTTTCCCTCCCCCTATTTTGTCTTTATCTTGTTAAAAAAAAACATGTCCGAACTACAAACAACTCAAGAAACTCCTGTTCAAACACTACCTGCTAATACAGAGCTAAAGGGAAATGTTAAAATACTCAAGGATGCCTTTCCAGACTTGGAAGTAGACTTGATTGAAACTATACTTGATAGTCAAGGTGATAATCTGGATTCTGCTTTTGAAATTTTACTTGGCATGTCTGATCCTTCATATAAGCCCGAGCCCACCAATGACCAATTGAGAGAAGACGAAGAATATGCTAGAAGATTAGCTAGAGAAAGTCAACCACGCCAAAACACAACACAAGAAAGACATGAGGAACAGGGCCCTCTTTTCAACTTTCAAGAAGAATTACCAATCATTAAAGAAAAAGTGATTGAGGCAGGAACTGGTAAAGAAAAAAAAAATAAAAAAATAAGACCGACATACAAACAAACTTTAAATAGCTGCAAAAAACAAAATTGTGAACTTGTATAATCAATTTATGGCACCACCTAACGATAGTCAACAGTAAGAAAAATAGCCTTCGATAACAAACAAACTTATATGTGCTTCCTAGAGCAAGCAATAGCAACAGAAGTAATAATGACCTACTGGAGACAAGAATGGGCGGCTTGAGCTTGATGGATAGCGAACCGCAAAGACGCTCACCAAATAACGCTCCAGTTGATTTGTATGAGTGGGATGGTAATAAAGTTTGATAAAGTGTAGGAACAATACTAAAACTAAGAAATATAGGACGGGTTTCTCACAATACTGCCCCTGAAAAGAAAACAAACACATCCACACCGCAAGACCAACTGTTATCAGATGAAGAGTTTGCAAGAAGATTAGCAAGAGAGGAAGCCGAATTGGCAACTGCAGCAGCTACAGCCAACAATCAATCGAATACACGTATGGCTTTACATGGAATATTTGTTGATGAATTACTGATTTCTGTCTAGATATTGAGGAGCCACTCCAAAGAAATGAAGAGGAGGTGACGTTTTCTGCAGTTGACTCAAAAGTAGACGAGAAGCCAGCCACTGGTTACTCTATACGTGACGATGACGGTAGTGATAATCTCGATGATCTTTTCGAGAAAAAAAGTGAGTTTCCCACCAAAAAAATAAAAAAAACAAAAACAAAAACAAAAACAAAAAAAATTAGAATTAAACTTATTTTTATAGCCGAAAAAGTAAACGACGCAGAACACAAGAAAGAAACATAAACAGCTTATTTGCTTTTTTTTTTTTCATTTCAAATAAATATTCTTATTTCATGTGTGAAATATATTGAAATACATACGATACAATACTTTTGTGAGCCTCTGATATCAATATAGAATCAGGCAAACGCAGAAGATCTTTATCATAATGATCCCATCTATCAAATGGTGAGTATTTTTTATGATATGCAGCCAAAGGGTAACTTACGTGCTAGTATCGCCATATATCATTGCATCTGCTGTATTGTGTTGTTTGCCTTGAATACATCGTTTGCATTTAAATGTATCATGTGTCTCACATTCACTTTTAGAATTATATTGAAACAACTGTCGCATATCAGCCAATGAAAAGTGTCGTTCCATATCAGCTTCATCAACAACACAATTGGACAATGATTGCTTATGTGATTGACGCTGGAAGATCTTTTCTTCAATTGTACCAGCTGCAATGAATCGATAGATATAACAGTCTTTTTTCTGGCCATCTCTCCACACGCGAGCCAAGGCTTGTTGATCTGCTGCAGGGTTCCAATCTGGATCGAACAATACAAGTCTGTTGGCACCAATCAGATTCAAACCACAACCACCTGCTTTGCTACTAAGCAGAAACACAAACTCTTCGCCTTCAGGATTATTGAACTGATCAACTAATTTTTGTCTTTTAGGAATAGTCATAGATCCATCTAACCGCAACACGCCATACTGTTGTTCTTGACAAAATGTTTCAAAGATGTCTAATGTTTGTGTGTAATTGCTAATAAGTACAATCTTGTCTTTGGTTTCTTTTTTAATCTTTGAAAGCATTCTGTTTTTTTTTAAAAAAAAAAAAGATATAAGTTGTTTGTATACTATTTGTGGTTATTTTCACCTACCTAGCCAATACTTCGAATTTACCAGAGAAAGTGGGATCAATCTTTCTTGAGTTATGATAATTTAATGGCAATACGGATTCACAGCCCTCCAAATCGTTTGGTAGATTCAATAGATTAGGATGGTTGCAAAGCTTTTTCAATAATGTGATAGCCTATATATATGTTACATTTAGCATACCATTAAATCAATCACTTTTTACTTTTAAGGGTTGGCTGCCTTGACCACGTAACAATGTTTTGATTTCGGGAGATGTCAGGAATACATTGTATAAAGCCTCCTGTAAAGGTGCAAGCTTACAAAATACAACGTGTTCGTACTTGATAGGTACTTTTTTTTGCAAAAAAAAAAAAAAAAAAAAAAAAAAAAAAAAAAAAAAAAAAAAAAAAAAAACAAAAACAAAACAAAAACAAAACAAAGGTTAAAGAAACCATGCACTATGGTAATTGTAACTTACAGTATTTTGACAAGATATCGTTTGTTCTACGAATAGTAAACTTTGACACGATCTTCCAAAATTCCGCTACTTTTTCATCACTTAATAGTCTTTCCTTTTCTGATGCATCAGCATCTCGACCTCGCAAAATAGGATTTTCGTAGTTTCTTCTAAATTCACTAGGTGTACCAAGTAATCCAGGATTAGCAAAATCAAGCAAAGAATAGTATTCGCTCAAATCATTCTATGTTATGTTATTAGTTTAGCAATAAAACAATATGATTGTATATTACTTGGATAGGTGTGCCAGATAAAATGATTCTTCTTGTTACAGGTAAACTATTCAATTCTTGAAACAGTAGTGATTCTATATAAAGTTAATGTCAATAAATTTCCACAACAGAATCTTGTTTTTTTTTTTTATTATTATTTCTTTACCTCCATTCTTTAAGCGGTGGCCTTCATCACACAGCAACATACCAATGGGCGACTTTCTCAAGTATTTACTATATGTTCTCAAACTTTCATAGGAGATAATAAGAATCGGATTGACTATTTGGCCTTGTGCAGCGCCCCATCTTTTTACAGCAGCGATCTTTTCTTTGCTACCACCACTATCTACAACAAGAGGTCTAACACGCGTTTCACCGAGCCATTTAACTAAGCAAATCAAATTAGTACAAAAAAAATTAAGGAAAAAAAAAAATAGGTGCCATAAGCTTACCAAATTCATTTGCCCAGTTTTTTACTAAACTCGAAGGACATGTAACAATCGCCTTATTTATAGTAGGTTTTCCTACGGCTTCAGATTGCTGTAATAAAGTCCATACCAGTGCAATACATTGAAGCTACAAAAAAGAAGAATAGATAAATCATTTGTTTTGTTTTTCTCCTTAAAAAAAAGTCTACTCACAGTTTTGCCCAATCCCATTTCATCAGCCATGATACAACTATAAAAAAAAAAAGCAATTAATCAATCTAAATCCACTAAAAAGGTCTGCAACTCACCCTGCTGCTTCAGAATGAACTTTTCCCGTTGTACATTGATATAAAAACTTGACGCCTTCAACTTGATGTGGTCTTAGCACTCTACCTAACACAGGATCAACAACAACATGACCTAATTTTTTCTCTTCCTTTTTTAATCCAAGTATATCTGCTAAAGATTTTTTTTGTTTTTTTGGTTTATCAGTTGTGATCTTCAAATCTTCTTCAATATGATCTATATCTGGATTCCACAATACAACCGCATCCTCTGTCGTATGATCATATAGAGCTCGCATCAAATGCCCAGCGCGCTTACGCATACCTAGTGATTTTCTCGAACCAAACCCATTGCTGCTAGGTTGAACACTATTCGTCTGACCCCCACTCGTTTGCATGGTTGGTATTTTGAATTTTTTGGATAGCGCTGCTTTGGCATCATAGTCCTTTGAAATTCTAGAAATCGGAGCAGGGAGCTTGGCTACCGTTTTCTTGTCGTTTAATAGAACTTTCTTGTTTACATGTTCATTGTCGTCGGAAAAATCAGAATCTAAAGAACTGTTGTCATTATCGATCGATCCATTGTCGTCGTCTTCTGTGTCTGAATCTATAAAGGTGATTTGCTTTTTGTTGGTATTTTTTGTACGATTTGAAGTTCTAGTCACTTTGGGTATAGTTCTTGGTCTTTTCATAAGCATATTGATTAATGTATTTTTTTTTTTTTTTTGATGAAGATATACAAAAAAGAAAGAAAAAAAAAGATGCGCAGTGTGTGTGTCTTAAATCCTCCTGTTTTGGAAACAATGGTCACAACGCGTTCCAGAAAAGCTAGTTGCCATGGATACACGGAACTTTAAATAAGTGCAACATTTTTTTCTGCACCAATTAGGAATACTTGTCTAAATCATTGGCCAAAACTTTATCTCAATGGATTACCCGTAGTTATGTATTTTTTTAAAGTTGAAATGCTGTGTACTCGTCGTATGTTACTCATTTTTTAAAAAGAATTGGATCAACAAACCACAGTTCATTTTAAAGTTCAGCTGTCAAAAAAAAGGGGACAAAAAAAAAGTATTTTAATTAAACAAGATACAATTATAAGTTATCCAAAATAACCTTTTAAAAACCTATTAAATAAAAATCGTTTAAACGTTTAAAACAAATCAATATTCTCTCTTTCAAAAGAAAAAGTACAAAAAGTGGTTTTTAAAAAACAAGTCACTGGACTTTTTTTTATCCCCCTCCCACTGATTTTGATGCAAGGATAAACATTTCTTTTTTAAAAAAAAAATGCTTTTGTGTATGAAAAGAGATCAACATACTCTTTTTCGTATAACGAGACGTCTTTTGACAACTGACGCCTCAAAAACAACAAACAATGCTCCTAAAGTACACATTGTTGGACGAAAAAAACCGCGATTAGCATTATCAGAAAGACTTAAAGAAATAAAAGAACGTGGAAGTTTGGAATGGATAACGATCGAGAAAAAACAATACAAAGGTAATTAGATTGATTAGCGATTTTTTTTTTCTAAAAATTTTATACAGCCATTCCTTCACCTAACAATGTACCAGTGGCCACTTTAGCTCATGGCTTAGATAGAGTATTATTTAGGTACATTTTAAATTGTTTTTTTTTTTTTTTTTTTTTTTTTTTTACGATTTGTATGTAGTCGTGGAGTTCATTACTTGAAGGATCTAAAGTCAGAAGAATATAATTTTACACCTTATTTGGAAAATATCATACAGCCTTCCAATATCAATTTCAATGCACTTGCTCCTTACATCACATCATCCAAAGACACCGTAAGAGATATATATATATTAAACCTGAGGAAATTCACTCATATATATATATGTGTATATACATTTATGTAGAACTTGATTGAAATGGCTAGAAATTATAATAGTCGTTATATTGGTTCTACATCATCACTTTCGGCCACTTTATCTCAATTCTATTTTACAATGTCAAATTTTAAAGAAGTAGATGTTGCTGGATTATCCGAAGAATTTAAAGATATGGTAAACTAGATTTTTTTTTAAAAAAAAAAAGAACTTATTCTTTGCTTTTTATATAGCCTACCAAATTTACAAGAGGAACAAAAGTAGCAGCTTCGATTTGTTTGAGATGGAAAGAAGGTGTATATGCTATTGATGCAGATAAAGCGTTAGATGGTGAAGATACCATCTTGTCTGAAATGGTAAAAGACATATATATATATATATATATATATATATATGTAAATACCTAACTGAGATGTTAAATATATAAAATGTATAGGGCAAATCATTAGAGAAAGTGTTGACACTTGAACCTGAACAATTCGCAAAATATTTAAAAGACAGCACAGACACAATAGGCGAAGAAGAGAGAAATCAGCCTGAATCTTATGCTTATGGACAAGTAAATGAGTTACTAATTTTTTTTTTTTAACGCGTTCGATAGTTTGAAAAATTCTTGTTGAGATCACAGCTTGATTGTTATCATCCTGATTTACGGAGAAAAACATTTGATCTCAAGACAAGGGCAGCTATTCCAGTTAGATTGGATATGTCAAACTATCAAGTAAGTCGTAAGTTAACTTATAGACGATATTCATTTTGATAAATATTAGAAATATCTTGGTTATAGTTTGAAGAGCAGTAGAGGTTTATACGAATCATATGAAAGAGAATATTATGACATGATTCGATCCGCTTTTCTTAAATACACGTAAACTCTTTTATTAAAAAAAAAAAAAAAAAAAAAAAGAGAGAGAGAGAGAGACTGAAGCTAACATTTTTAATAGATTCCAAGTAAGAATTGGTCATATGGATGGTATTTTGGTTGCCTACCACAATACTAAAAAGATCTTTGGATTCCAATATATTTCCAGAACGGAAATGGACAAGCGTTTGTTTGGTTCATCCAGAATAGGCGATCAAGTATTTCACAATTCACTTTCTATGTTACAGAATATTTTAGACACGGCTACCGAAAAATACCCAGAACAATCACTTCGATTGTCCTTTGAATCAAGTCCGGGAGAGAAGAATGCGAGTATGAAAGTGTTTGTGGAAGCCATGCCTGCTTCCTTGGAAGATGATCCTGCTTATGACATGGAACCTTATGAAGATTTATCCATGTTTTTTATTAGAACCGCTTCCCTTTTAAACCAACAAGAAGTGACTGGACCATTGATGTTCAAGAACAAAAAGGAAAAATGGACTGTACGATATAATGTGAAGGAATTGTTCGAAAATAATCCTAGGGCAAAGAAGCTTGCATTCAAAAGGATGCGAGATCGTCAAGCATCTGTTTATAAAAGTATAGACGGTCAATCCAATCCAATGTTAGACATATTATATAAGATGAGTGAAGCAAATCTGCAAGAAGAAGCAGAAAAAGACTCTTGTAAATAAATAAAAGTATATTAAATCCCTATTTATATAATAAGGAAAATATGTAGTAATGGTGCAATCAGGCGAATGGTACAATTTTTTCTAGTCATAGCTATTATAACTAATATGCTAAAGATGCATAGTATAATACAAGGCAACAACACCCAGTATTCATATATATTTTAGTGTAAATAGACAGAGGTCACTTTTGCTCCCCCACCCCACCCCTTTTTTTTTGACTAATTTCTGAGAAATCTGAGACACGTTCAAATTTTTTCAATGATATCATATTCCACCATTTTTTTTTTTCTATTTAATAAAGTCTTTATTGAGAAGATTTATAATGATCTGCGATCGAAAACCATTACTCCTAATTAAGGGAGGATCCGTTAAGGTTTAATGAGAATCCCTTTCAAAAAGGAAAAATAACACCGGTTCTGATTCATTGCTGAGCTGTTGTTCCATCACAGATTAAAAAAATAAACGCGTGCATGGCGTCATTGTGTAAAGCAAACAGCCGATAAATGGGTTTCCCGCCACTTTTGTCTTTTTTTTTTTTTGTTTTTGTTTTCAAACCATGCATAGACACGTGCAAAGATAAATTTACAAAGCACAATACTGAAAGTTTGTCATTACTTTAATAAGCTTACAAATCTTTAGCTTGTTGGAAATAATTATTGTATGACAATCCATCCTAGTTAATTAACTGAAGTCAGCGCGCATTTAGAAACATTGAAAAAATAATACGCAATAGAGTAATGGTTTGCGCCCAAAAAAAAAAAAAAAAAAAAAAAGATGTCATGATTACTTTAACTAAAGATCACGGGAAGAGAATTCTTTTTGTCTAAAAAAAGCAAGAGCATAATGTTTGATGATAAGTTTCATCAGATCTGTTTATTTGTAAGAAAGTGATACATGAAGCCGATTTTTTTTTTCATTTTGAAGTGACAGTACTGTATTAATGATCTATTATTGCATCATGATGAAGTGAGTACATTGAATAAAATAATTAAATCGTTTTACACTTTCTTTTTCATCCTTTATCGCCTCCACCCTTTTTTTTTCTTTTTCTTTTTCTTTTTTTTTTTTTTTTTTTTTGCAGTAATATAATATGGATTGGAGAAGTACACAAGAAAGAGATAACAAGATCATGTCAATCAATGCGATTACATGTCCTAAACTTGTTTCACCCTGTTATATACCCCAGCCAATGAATGCTCCAAGACCCTTTAAATCATCTAGTTTATACACCGAGTCTTTTAGCAGTAGGCGACAAAGTAACAGTAGTACGTCAAGCAGTTCAAGTCACGACGACCATAAGATAGACAATGGTAATAATTCTGTTTTGAGAAGAAGAGAGAAGAACAAGCTGGCTTCTGCCAAATATCGTGCCAAAAAGCAAAACATGATACATTCAATGCAAGCTCACATAATGCAACTTGCTTCTCAAGTAAAAACACTCAAAGACGAACTGGTTCAAACCAAAAAGAATGAAATTGATTTATTTGAAGAATACCAAAGGCTTTATAATCATTGTAAACAACATCATTCATGTGCTTCACATAAAAATTAGAAAAAAAAAAAAAAAAAAAAAAAAAAAAGGGCAAGAGAACGAGAGATGTTCTATCATTGTAAATTTGTAAATTACCACTACTTTCTTGTTTTATTATTATTATAAGTAAAGAGATAAATAAAACTTTACACATTGTTTGTGTTATTAATAAATAGGCTTTTTTTTTTAATTATAATAATTGCTAATAGGTTTATCACTTTTGTAAGATAATTCTATCGATTCTGTGCTATTCTCTTCAATGATATGTGTTTGGATCATTGGACCATCAAACCTCATTTGTTTTTCATTATGTCTGATATCATCACCATCAAAAGTCATATCTGCTGTTATATGATCATCATGCTGAGTTTTTGTACGGCCATTACTTTGAGTAGATTGACCATTGGTAGTAACCCAGTGTACAGTGACTACATTTACCTATTAAATGGAAATCATTAGTTTCTTTACCTTTTTTTTTTTTTTTTTTTTTTTTGTTATTTACCGTAACATCCACAGTACACATTGTAAGACAGATCAATCCTCTTTGGTGACCGTGCGTCAGGACAACACCTAATACATTAATGAAAGAAACAGACAAACACATGATAGAAGCAACCAAAGTACGTCTAGCAAGCTTATAAAGACGAGTTGCTTTCCAATCTGTTCGTGTGTTACGACCAATGTTGGTTAAGGGTCTCATAAAAAGCCATGTAAGGTATAAGTTAAAAATCTAAAAAGTGTCAATGAGTATCCGTTACATAATTTCATTTTTTTTTTTCTTTTCTTACAAAATCGTATACCTAAATAGATGTTAGCTTTCATGTAAATTGGGGTCTTTTTTTATATCTTTTATTTTACCAAAAGAGGAATGCTAGCAACGTCCTTTAAACCAATTGTACATGTTCCATTTGCTTCAAGATAAATATTTCTAAATGACAACTAATATAGAAAGAGTTAATTCCATATTGTATTTTTAAATAATACCATTAAAGCAAATATGATAACATAAGGACAAAGTAAAATGATATGAAACTTGTATTGTGCAGTCTTTAAACGAGTTGTCTTGACAGCGGTTACCAAATGCACACGTTCAATAAGCCTATACAAATATATTGGTTCAGCCCTCTCTCCCAAAAAAAAAAAAAAAAAA